>DWHU01001426.1:0-12589 GCA_018247975.1 Parides photinus | reverse complement strand
GGCAGGAATTAATATAATGATGGTAATAAGAATATTTATTGCCAATAATAAAAAATGTTAATTAAGTTCACAAAAGAACAATATGTTTTAACTTTATTTGAAGTATCCCCCACTAGAGGAAGTTGCCTCATAGTTTGATACTCTTGTTTTTTGCAACTCGATAACCTCAAACACTCGCCTTACGTATACTTTTTAAAAGTACATTTTCAATGACACTATGGCCATTACAATAATTTATTAAAACCTTAACACTAATTCTGTTACTCATTACAGATATTATGTTTACGAAAGGTCTCCGTAATGTAGATTAAATACGACTCAAAGTGACCACAAGACCGCTTTGTGGTTCACATTCTATTTTTGTTCCCTTTTGTTCTCCATTAGACTGCGGTGAGCATTTTGAAAGTTTCATGATTTTAAAAACCGAAATAAACACCCGCTATTAACATGATAATAAACGAGGGTTTAGAAACGCGTTTATGACTCACTATGTAATTTTTTTATGACTTATGATAAGATATACCCTGTGTATAATTAAGTACTACCACATAGCAAAGGACGCCTTGTATATATCAGTTATTTTATGAACAAAGATCTAGTGACCTCAAATTTCTACATAATCCCAACTTTTCTAGAACGTAGAGTGATTTTCATAACATTTCCCAGCTAAAAACACCAAATAACAAATAAAAAATTCCTATAGGTGTTTATGTTAACTAAAATACGTTCATCGGTTGAGATGATGATGATCACACTCAAAGAATAATAATCGATAAACTACTCGTGATATTTGGAACTTGTAATGTATATAGCTAATTGCGTTAAGTGTAAATAACAGGAAAATAAGACGGCCCAAAGCTTCGGCACATTTCACCAAAGTTCTGTACAGGTAGTCGTACTTCAAAGCGGCTTACAAGCGGACGCCCCTAGACAACATTCGTTAATTCGCTTTGATGTCACCCCCTTTAAGGCCCCTCCCGTTCTCGCCAACTCATAACGAGTAAACGCGTCTTTAAACTTTTAACTGCGAACAAGTTAAACTTTTATCAAAACATGAGAAACATTTGAAAATTATTCTGTATCGTGTTCACGGTTTAAATGACAGATAAAGACTCGAGACGACTGTTGCATGTCTATCACATATGAAGCATAACTTAAATAACTTCTATTGTATATAACTTTACGTTATATAAGGCAGCAATAGGTGGGCTTGTGCAAAATCGATTTGGAGATCTTCAGATTAGGTCCTCAAAGATATCCTCATACCATATCTTTCGACTATGTTAACGTTAATATTATACTTATATATTATGTATTTATTTTTCTTGTAATAAATTAACAAATCGTTTCATGAATTTATCTTCGCTTCAACTTATGAAATCATCATCATAGTCTTGGCATTTGACAAATTATTTGGAGTCGGCACAACACGTCAGTTTTCTCAATACATTCCTATCAGATGCTAACTCGTCATCCACCCCCTTACATTACATATGATCTCTTACACAATTCATCCATTGTTTCTTCGGTATTTCCTCTTCTACTTCAATCTAAAACTACAACTCAATGAAACTGAACCTCAATGGGATAAATAGGTTCTCATAATTACAATGACGGTCAAGAATTTCGTCTGTTATCAAGGACAAGACTGCTTATGAGAATATGGCTCACAATTTATTTATTTATTTAATTTACCAACGTTTGCATTAGTTACCACACTTTAAAAAAATACATACATCATATAAAATTATAACAGCTTGTTATGTAACATAAATAAGTTATTACAATAACTTGTTTATGCTACATTACATTGCACATGAGACACTTTGGTACATCAATATTACATTTCTATTACCTCAGTAATTTCACTAAACAACATGCCTTTAAAAAAGACTAAAATGAGTCTACTTTTGTTTGTGCGAAGTGGCAGTGTTGTTTACCAATGCAGAAAGTCTTTAGTAACAGAAAACTACCACCTGTGAAATATATTGTATTTAACATACTTTTAACGTAACAATTTTGCCTCGCAATTAATACATTTTAAATGGGTCACAAGCTGAAACATGCACAAGTTTGTATGTATGTATGTGTCACGGTACACCGCTGATGTATTTACGACTTACCCAACTTGACGTAACGTATATTATCCGTGAAAATTAAAAGCTTTTTTCATTCATAGTTAATATATTATAAGTAAATTTTCATTGTTTACAGCTTTTATGGCGTATGCAGAAATAATTTCAATGTTTAGACAATTTTTGAAATATTTATAACATTATGTTCAAACGTGTTACTTTCGACAAGAAAGTAAGTGACGATTTGAATGATGGCGTATGTTTTACGAAAGTCATTACATAGGTTAAAACGCAAAGAGTAGAAGGTTTACATTTAATTACTAAAAACAACATGTACCGAGAAACGTCTTCGTGAAATCTGGTTCCGTTTACACACCATAACGTAAAAACAAACAAAACTTTGATAAATGTCGCTATTAATCTTCCAAACGCTTTAGGCTCTGTCCTTGTGAGATAAGAACAGAAATCATAAAAGATACGAAAATAACTAAAACTTTCCGTACGTTTCCTTTGTTGGAAGAAGTAAACGACAAAGGCATTATCTGTAGAGTGAAAAAAGGGAAAAGTAGGAGATAAATAATGAGGAATAATATTTTTTATACTTTTCTTCTGAGCTGTCCAAGTAAAGTATTATGTTGAAATGCAAGCCTTTTATGTAAGAAACTTCTGTAATTCTGTACTTATAACAAACATTCTCTAAGGCTTTTTTTAATAAACAGTTATTATGTAGCTACTATTAAGTACCCACCATCGAGTTCTCATTTAACAGCTAGTGTCTGTTACTAATTTTAAGCACTGCTTTCACATAACCATAGCTATTTAAAAAAAACATTTTTAAATCAGAAGGTGATGATTATCTTCAGAGAAAAATAAGAGAATACAGTTATTTATACAAAACTCTGATATGAGCGGGGTGTTTAGCTAATAATTATACGCCTGTACTAATAAGGTGCTAGTTAATAGTTTACACGGTAATCCTAATCGTATCTGCATATACATCATCACAATTGAGTACTTCTTTAGCGACAGACGTAGGCAACGTATTTATAATAAATTTCTGAAACGAAAAATAATATTATAAAACTACTTATGAATAACGATCCTCACATCTATGCGAAATACTTTATAGAGTTCAACTCGTATTTTGGCATGTGCGCGGACCTCGTTAGCGAAGCACTTATTGAGACCCAATTATGAAGCAAGTTCGACTACGTCAGATTCACTCGTGTAAGCATCAATTAAATATGCACGCAAATCTTCAGCCATTCGTAATCATATCTTAAAACGGAAAAATGCATTTTCCTAGCAATTCTTTGACTACTGAAAAATTTTAATTTGCGTAACAATTTCAATGAGAATTACTTGTCGCTATACCTCTCTTACCCAAAAAAATGCAATGAATAGTAAGAGTATGTGTCACTGTGGGTTTGTATATTTGAGCCTTCAGCGACGGAACTCTTCACTTGCCAAATAACAAATCTTATTGAATACCGACAACATCTTAACTCTTGGCTCTACTCTTGGCTGTACTCTTACAAAATGCAATTCACAAGAGTGATTCATGGGCGCGGGTCAACCGCAGTAGATTTATAGCGGTCGCACCTGACGTCCGACATTTATTGCGCCAAAGAGCACCGAGCTACAAGACTCAGTTTACGTTGCATATACGTTTAATTGAAGTAATCATTAAAACACTTGATGTAATAAAAACAGAGTAATATATATTTACAATATAATTCCATTATAATAATTAAATAAATTCCTCAAGTTTCATGTGTATTTGTTTCATTTATAACAAACCAAAATTGATAAATAACTAAGCATAGTCTCATAAGTAACAAGTTAAGAAGCATTGCTCAGAAAAAGGCAATGCGGCTTTATTCGAACTTAAAATTAATCATTCATAATAAATTCCCATATTTAAATTTTTTAAAATATATACATCCTCTTTGCTATTTGAATGATGTCACAACAAAATTTTAGATACATGATAAACATGTGAAAGGACAAACACGGACAGACGGAGAGACGAGTGGCTACAAAAGCGGTCTTTTCTTCAAAACAATCCCTAAAAATTTTACATTGGGATAAATGTTTACCACAATTTCACATAGTATTAAATGACAGTAATGTCGTGGAAGAATACTCAAGCCTTCTAAGATTAGAAACCAGAACACAGCAATGCTAATATGCGAGCGGATTTACAATATGAAAGGAGAGCGTAGCTTTTTTGACACTTGGTTAATGAAACTGAAGAGGAGTAAGGTTGCTTTCCGTGGAAGACCCGGAACCTCATGAAACTTTAAAAGAGACCATAAGAAAAAAAATATTAATTTAAAAACATTCTTCTCTTAAAAGAATAAAAAAAAAACAAAACTGTACTGAAAAGTTAAAAATATATGGTTCCTTCCATAAAGATTATGTAAATATGAAAGTATGGGGCACATGATAAAATACAGTCACACATTTTTATTTATGTTCTAAATTTCAGACTTTAGAAATTATAAAAAAGGTTTTATATAATCAAGAAAACAATATCCTCGGAACTTAATCATAGTCAACCATGTTGCAATATTAGGCACACATAGAGAGCTAAAATAAAACAGAAAATTCTGAAAATACACTGATTTTGGAGAGAGAAATCAAAGTTATATGGTAATATAATCTAGTTCCGCTTTAAAGTTTAATATTTATAATAATGGTTTAATTACATTTTTTTTCTGTGCACTATATCTTGCCAATGCAGGGAGTCGGGGCCTTCTCTCATACCAGCGTAGTGTAAAAATTCTAACAGAGAACGAGGCTGAGTTAAGTTTAAGTTTCCCTTACACTTAACTTGAGTCACACTCGAGTTAACTCCGGCTGTGATATAGTGATATAGACAGCACAAGACTGTGTTTAGTATAATTACAATAGCGAAACCAACTAATCCTTGTTTTAAAACTGTGGAAAGGTAAATAAATCTAAATCTAATCGATATAAATAATTTTCAGTGTTTTATTGTCGGTGTGATATAAACACGTATTCTGTAAATAGTTTCTATTATTTTACGACCTTATCCATACATACGTTAATCTTATATATTAGATGTTATAAACATTATTTACTTATGTATGTATACGGATACATGTATTATTAGGGATTAGTTTAAGCGTACGCGAAATTGCTTTTATGTTTACCCAAATACCCGTGCAAAGCAGCTGTAAGTCCTCGTTAGTATCAATACATAACTTTTAGATGTTTGGTAGTATATAGTTGCTCTATAAATGTTGACTATACTGCTGGATGGTCTCTGTTGGCAGAGACCGTCTAGGTACTACCGCAGCTCCTACTTCTACCGCCAAATAGTCGTGTACACATCAATCTCGTCGAGTTTGATGAACGTTGTAGCTAGTGAAATTATTAGGATAAATAGACATCTTATACCTCGAAGCAGCTAGCATAATATAATGTTGTATATGTCATCCTAACGCTATACTAACTACGCTGTTAAGAGGTGTACGTCGTCCTCGTCATATCTTTACCAGGAACAAACAAATTATCTTTTATCTAGTTCGTAAAACTTAAACAATTTCTTACAAAGGGTTTTGTTATCTGTTAACAAAATCTGGATTAATAACTACGTTTTAACTAAAAGACACATGACTAACTGGACATTCACCCGATGCGTCATTTTCTAACAATGTAGCACTGGTTAAAGTAATATACACTGCACATATATGTATATGCCACGGTGACGTGCACTTGATGTAGGCAAATAAGTAACGTATTAGTTCCCTGACCCAATCCAAATAATAATCATTCAAATCACCCAAAAGGTAACTATGATAAGTTGAAATTGGTATATATTAGAATAAAAATTACGAGTATTATACACATCTTTGAACTATTTTTTTATTTTACGAAACGATTCACCTGGTGATAAACCACAATCCTGCCCATAACAACGTAGCGCTAATTATGGTGAAACACTGCACCACATTATACTCATTGCCTTGAGACATAAAATACAAGTCTTCCTACCCCTGTAATTTCATAAGTTACAACGCCTTTCAAACCGGAACACAAAGATTTTTATACACAACTACTTGACACCAAAAATTTGAGCAGCAATTATACCTACCTAGACGGTCATCCCAAGAGTGATCTATTACCGGTCACCCATCTCTGTACACGCCCTTGTTCTATGGAATAAATACTCTGCTACTTACAGATATAAAATATGTATAATAACAAATTTAAAAGCATGCTTTTTTTATATTTTTAAATTAAAATAAAATATTAAAAGAAAGCTATAAAATGCTCTTCAAAGTCATCCCTGAAGAGTTCGACCTGAATTCTCGGAGATGGTCCCCAAGTACCCTTATCATCAGCGACTTGGTTGTCCGGGTCCAAAAATGACCACGGATTATTGTATTATCATCTATCCTTAGGTTGTGTGCAAAAAGCCCTCTGGAACAACGGGAAAGAGTTCAAATTAAGCTTGACAGATTTGTACATACAATGACGACAAAAAAATAATAAGTTATTATCTCTTCAACAAATTCAGAGAATATTAATCTAGGTTGTATTCATTACAGTCACTGGCGCTAGACTTGCCGAGGGTCGATGCAGTTACGACGTCATTAGCACGTTATGTGACGTCATAACTCCGTAGCTATCTAGACCTGTCGACAATTACGACGATGGATGGAGAGGATAAGTAATATGAACTGTGAATTTCACTGTCGCCAAGATTTACACATTTTGTTATAATGAAGTATTTAAATTATTATAACTATGTACTAAAGTCATATTTCTAAAGAAACCAATACGTGCTTTACAGTTGCATAAAGAGTAGTAGCTATTTGGTAGTAGAAATATGAGTTACAGTGTTACCTATCTAGGTTTAAGGCCGTAATAGCCGACTGGTTTAGGTCACCATCCGGCGCGTATCGATAACTTTTCTGAGTTATGTGCGCTTTACGAAATTAAATATCACGGGCTTTATCCGCCAACCCGCACTTGGCCATCGTGGTCCCCATCCTAGCAGTGGGAACATATACAAGACTGATAAAAAAAAGGTATATTAAGACACGAAATGCTGTTACTTTTCTGATGGTTTGTATTAATCGTTTATAATATTTCTCTAGTTTTTTTTTATTTATTTATTATGGACTAATGCTTAAGTATGATCCATCCTGATGGAAAGCGGAGATATAATTCAGGCTGTAAAGCGATCTTGTTTAGAAGATGCCTATTCGCTCTTCTCTTGAAGACTCCTCCGTTATGGCTGGACGGGAATACTGAAACTGAAAATCTTGTTAAAATGTGTTATGTACCATGCTCAAAAGTGTGCTACATTTTATGTTGTAGTGTGCGCCAGGAGCAGGTATGGAATAATGTAAGATGTGTCGCTTTAACAAGTTCAGCGCCGTAAATTACGTTGCATTCATAGCTGTCGCTCGCGTTAGTAGTGGAGCGTTGGAGGGCAATGCAGTTATGACGTCATTAGTACGTTATATGACGACATAACTTTGGAGCTATCTTCCGCCTGTCAGCAATTACTATGGATAAGCTTTAATGTGCTTCCAAAGTTATTTTATCCAAAACTTTCAAACATGTTAAAAAGTAATATTAGATCAAATAATATGAAACCGAGGTTCCGTGTGTCTTACAGAAGACTAAAGCACATTTTGATTTAAGAGATACTCTGTAATTCATTAATACACGTTCCTTCTTTTATTACACATATTATGACTATTAAACATTTAACAAATAAATAATTCGCGACGAGTTCGCCACTGCAATGCCTATTTCTTGCAGATTTATAGCTAATATTTTTATCCTGCTTTGAACAACATTGTAAGCAGAGATTTCATTTATTATCACTTATAATCGTGTATACATCCTACTCATCTGAAACAATATTTAAGTAAACTTATATTCCAAAACACATTCACTTCCAATCTAACCTTACAGATGTGGTAATAAAGTAGTATGATTTATGTATTAAATTAATAAACACTCCTTTTCTTTTCATAAAATTCAATTCCCACCGTTGCAAAAGTCAAAAAATAATATCAATGACTTTTTATATTAACGAGAATGTACGTTAATTAACATTGATTTACAGTAGAAAGGTGATAACGTCATAATAACTTTAAAATTTTGTCTCATTTATATTACCTATTAGCAGCCTTGGTAACATGCTAATTACTTTTTCTCAAGTTGTTTCATGTCCATCAATTCTTCTCGAGTGACATTATCTTCAAGTGTATACCTGATAAAATGCTACGTGGGATAAATGCATAAATAAAAATGGCCGAGATTACTTACTGATACATATACAAGATACTTTAGTCACGTATTAGATAGTTAAATTTTGTCGAGATAAATAGATTATTATCAATGTATCAAAAGTACTTATACATTTGAATAAAATTGTATCCTTCAATTGACTTTTGTTTTTTGTTAAAAAACTGTCTGACTTCTGATCCTTTAATTACTACTGTCGTCTGTTAATTACTTAATAATTTATGCTTTTATATGCATTCATTGAAATTTTACTGATGAAACGAATGCATAAAGAACAGAGGTTTTAAGATTGTTTTTCTCACAAACCACTTTAAAAATTTTGCTGATTCCAGTGGTCCACTTTTCCACAGCCGCTGAGCTTAGCAAAATATTATCCACTTACATTGTTGATAGGTGAAATCAAGTCAATATTTTAATTATTCGCTACTAATTGCGAACGAATCGAAGCCGTGATAGCTGAGTGGCTTGGGACCTCGGCCTCCGATTCCAACGTCGCGGGATCAAATCCGGCGCGCACCGATGCCTTTTCTGAGTTATGTGCGCTTTGAGAAATTAAATATCACTGGCTTTATCCGCCAACCCGCACTTGGTCAGCGTGGTGGATTAAGGCCAAAATACTCTCTCATTATAAAAGATGGCCGAGTCTCTGCAGTGGGTACACACAGAAGGCTAAAAAAACACGTCACGTCAACGTAGACATCAGCCGAGTTTTTCGCGGATATCCATTTAGACCACTTATGGAACTAAGAATCTAGACAAATATGTCTATGTAAAAACTAGTAGCTACAGGGTTAATGGATGATGAAACTTTGATAACAAATAATTTCAGTTAATTAATGACCTTAAACAGAAATGTTGGATCCAGTTATTTAAAAGAGACACGTAAAATTTAAATAGCTGTTATTAGCTATGTACTATATAATATAACAAAGTTTATTCATTGACTTTATTATATACACATGTACCTGTTCATTTAACTATCAGCGTCATATATCCAGGTTAAAGGAGATTAAAAAATGTAGACTATAACGAATGAAACAAATTCATCGACAGCGTAAGGATCCATTGACAAGTGTAATTAGTCAAAGAGTTATTTACTATTGCATACTTTTCTTAAATGTATATTTTCATTCAAAACTTGACGATTACTAATTGAATTTCGATAAATCTTCATTAGTACAGTCAAGGGTAATAGGTAATGAAATAAAAAAAATCCGAAGAATTTGAAGCGCGTTCATAAACTTCAATAGAATGACTTTAATGAGAATAGCTGTACGTTTTCAGACAATGGAAACATAAATCGACCGATCGTATCGGGCTACAGAACTGCTAAAAATTATATCTATGCAATCATTAAAACTAAATATCCACATTTGAATGTCTGTAAAACTATTAAATACTTGATATTAAAGAATTTTATAAAACTTTATAACAACGACTCACAAATCGTATCTCAGTAGAAATTTTATTAAAAAGGTATTTTTTTTTTATATTTCAGGTTTTTTTTCTATTAGTCTGATAATGAGTAAATGATTATTTATATTTTGAAATCATTGGTAGCCTTTATGGAATTCAAATTTATCAGAAAAATCGAGTCGAAGCGATAAGTTAGTAATGCTAATAGAGCAAATGCAACATAACTGTTTATTGTATTTTGATTAGTACCGTTATCACGACTAAAATGATTACTGATAATTTATCATGGAATCACGAGACTGTTATTTTTCATTGATTATTTAATTTTTTTGCACATTTATATTAATGGTATAAATATGACAGAGCAAATAGTTTACAATCGACCCGAATCCTTATGAATTAACACGCGAGTTAATCGATGTACAACCTACATTTAATATTGAAAATTTTCGTGTGCCAATAAATGTATTTAAAGATTGTTGTGTTCCAATCGTATAATGCACTCAAAAAATAATGAGCCTAATATAATTTTGCCTGAACATTCTAATCGAAGCATCTTTATTATTTACTTGACACTACCCTTTGGTACTAACCTGGTAAATCAAACGTCTTGTCGTTATCGAATTACAAAAAGATATAGCAAAAATAACGCATAAGACTGGGATGTAATTATAATTTACGTTGAGTTACTAATCCATCATATCTAAATAATTTCGTACGACACAGTCCACAGTCAAAATTCACATGACAGTCTCTTAAAGTGTCTGCAGCAGACGGCGCAGAGTAAGTTGTTTTAATCGTGCTTGTTTTACTACTACGTTCACTAAATCCACATATTTAACGTGCATTTTAACAGTATGCAAATCTGAATGTTTGGTAAAATTAAAGTGCTGTTTTATTTACACCCCGACGTCATACTGCATAAGTGAGTTAACCCCCACGTAGCGCGGAATGGAAACAGGGACCGAACAATAAGCGTTGCATGCGTTAATGACCCCTAAACTGGTTAAATCCGTTTCATGCTCGGTTTACTTCATTCACGATATTTTGATAATGGCGTAAATTTATGCGGACGGAGCTCGAAATCCGAGACTGCATAATGACTTGGTGTCGGGGCTTGTTTTATGCTAAGTGCGAGGAATGAAAGAACCTGCAAATATATGCAGATCGCTCGCGTGGGAAGTGGCAACAAGTGGCCGAGAAA
Source organism: Parides photinus (assembly GCA_018247975.1). NCBI lineage: Eukaryota > Metazoa > Arthropoda > Insecta > Lepidoptera > Papilionidae > Parides > Parides photinus. The sequence continues at coordinate 1,597 of DWHU01001426.1, read as the reverse complement.
TTGATTCGAAAATACAAACATCACATTTGAAACTGATTCAGTTCAAACTAAATAATACAATAGGCTTTAGTCATTTGTAAGATCATAGCCATAGATTTGTAAACAATACTGTAAATCTGCTACAACTAAACAATTACTCTAATTACTTGGTGTATTACATTAGTTATTGATCAATATACATATACCCTACTATAACGTTTAGATAAATAATAAAGACAAATGATTACATCCGTTAAGATCAATAATACGTATACTTCACTTTGTATCAATTTATTAAAGAAATAAAGTTTTTCTTGCTAGTTCCCGGAAGAAGATGCGCAGTTACCTCGGTCTTGGAAGGCAGGGTGCAGAGGAAGATAAGTCTAAGACGCCATTAATCGTAGGTAAGCTCGGAAGCTTCCTCTGGAACCTCGACTGCAGTCCCTACTAATTTGGGTTTAACGGGAATGGGAGACCGGCGAGCCCTTATACCGCTTCGACGGGAGCTTCATGGAGTGACCAGACTCAATGGTCACCGAGAGGGAGAACTCTTTTTGGACTGTCACTCAGAAAATAAATGGCAAATAGAATGTTATAAGTGGGGAAAGATATAACACATTAGATGACAGCACGAGAAAAATGGTTCATTTAAAAACAACAAGTTGTTTATTTAAAAAAAAATTGTCCTACACATGTTAAGCGGTCTTTAATCTTTGACTCGTTAGTAGATTATTTAAAAATTTGTATTCAAGATAACTAAGATTATCGTGGATATCGAAAAACTAATCGCATTAGTTAAATAACAACAATCTAATTCCTTTATATAATGTTTATATATGTATATTCGCTGTTTATGTAAACGCCTGATGTTTTGTCTGCGACAACTAATCTGATACCGGTCTCATAGACCGGAGGCCTATAAATGAAAAATATTTGTTAATGACCTTAACTATAATTAACCTTTTGGGCCATACGATAGATCTAGACAATATATGAGACACGGAAATCAAGTATCCTTATACTATTACTTAAAAGAAAATGTAACTTAAAATGGCTGACCGAACAACTAATTTATAGAAAAAACAATGAAGGTGGTCAAAAAAGACCACTGACTTGGTAACGACAGCAATTCTGGGGACTAAAAAGTATTGTTTTACGCGACAATACCAGAGACCTGCCTGCAGTCTATGACTTTTGTTATCGAAGAGGTATATTTCGTGGGATTTTTGGAGTGCAAATTTTAATGTAATGTACGTCACATATTGATATTTTTAATGAGTTCTAGGGGTGCAGTATAACTCTGGTACAGGTACTTTCTGGTCATGGGTGTTTTGGCAAGTATATGTGCCGCATAGCCAGAAGAGAGCCGATAACCGAGTGCCATCATTGTGGTTGCAACGAGGATACGGCGCAACATACCCTGGAGCATTGCTCAGCATGGGACGTTCAGCGCCAAGTTCTCATTACTGTTATGGGAGATGACCTTTCTCTTCTTAGCTTTATTAAAGCCATGGTCAGCAGCGAGAGGTAATGGGCAGGGATGGCCTTCTGCGAGGAAGTGATAGCGCAGAAAGAGTCTGCAGAGCGGGAAAGGGAGGTAAACACCCATATCTCAATC
>DWHU01001425.1:0-12597 GCA_018247975.1 Parides photinus | reverse complement strand
TAGTACAGATGGAGACTAACACACTGCCCCAACCCCAAGAAATTGGGAAAAATGGGATAGACAAAGAAGAAGAAGTACATTAACAAATAAACGCGAAACGGTGTAAGGCGTTACTTTCCATTACGAGTAATAAAACAACGTTATTTAATTTAGGCTCAGTCTCGTCGGGAACAAAATTTAATTGAAGAAGGGATCTATCTACAGTTTATGTCCTTTGCACCCACACAAACTCAGTAAATAGGTGATGCTGTATATATATACATTAAAGATTGATAAAAGAAGAAAGGCCTTGGTTACAAAATTATATAAAGACAACCTTTTAATTTGCCTTGCTTTGCAGATTATAAATTAAGTGACAAACATCAGTTTGACGAAGTGATCATAATGATGAAATATGTTTAGTCAGTATTCTGGTCACTAACCGTCGTTTTTACAAATAGTATTCATAAACAAGACGATATACAACATTTAGTAACTGAATGTGAAAAATATAAGAGCAGGAGGTAGTCGTTTATAGACAATATTAATAGACAAGAACTAGGTACACTTCACATGATTTTGAACATAGCCCTTCGGATCGGTGGTACATACATTTGATTTTTTTTTCTTATATATTTTTTACATTTAATCGTCTCCTAGTTCAGGTGGGTGGTTGCTTATTACAAACAGCAGTTCTCGCTTCTATTCCACTGACACACATATCGCTAATATCCTATCCTTCGTACTTTTCACTTGAATAGAGACGTCACATAGCTGAAAAAGATCTGCCTGAATGACATAAGTTTCCTGAAATACATTACAATTTTTCTCATTAATATGTTTTGGTTTCTCACATTTTTGTTTTTATTCTTACATTGTATTTATTATTGAAGTTTACGCTTTACCTTATTCTACCATTACAGTTTTATATTTGACATGTTCACGCACGATTTATCTTTTCTTGGGCGCTTTTATCTCTTAGGGTGCCTTTAGGGATAAAAACGCTCAAAGCAGAAATTAAAAAAGATTGACTAATTTATCATAACACGCAAACAAGGCTTTTTTTCATTTCAATATATACTGATGTTATGCACGAGATTACAAAAGTGCAAAGTATGTATGTAAATTACAAAGAAGTTCTAGTCTATTATGTTTCAATTCACAAAAAGAAATTTACTTTTACTATTTTATTTAATATATTTATACATCAGGACAAATAAATTGATACAAAGTTTTTTTTAAACCTCGCCTTAAAAAGACGTGAATAAGTTTAACGCGTACGTTTGCTACGACATAGCTTTCAAATGTATTAACTGATTTTAATGAAGATTCATTATTCAAAAGAGTAGTCCATCATATTTTCTTTGAATAATTAAAAAACTCTATTCATCCATTCAAAGCTATTTCAAAAATCAGCGACCAATTTTGCTATTGATAAATTTTGTTTCAGTGAGCACGTTTAAAATGTTTCATTAATTAACTAGCAATACTGTCATCCGAATTTGATGAAGTGACGAAGTAAATATTTATTATTATTACAGAAAGCTGAATAAAATAATACATCTGACTACGTATTTTGTTTAATTGTCATACGACGGAGAGGCAAAGTGAGGAAGCGAGGAGATTAGGATGTGGCCTATTTGAGAGCAATTGCTAAACCGCAACCGTACTCGTAGTATAATGTATATATGTATGTATTATTATGAATGTGGCGCACTTTAAAATAAGACATTACGTAGAATAAACTTCAGATGACATTATAACCATTGCCAAAATATACGTTACATGATATTATTTGTATAACTAGAGGTAGTTCACTTTGTCATCAAAGACTCTAGGTAGAAACCATTCCAACTCCTACCTGTTCTGCCAAACAGTAGTGCGCAAACACTACAGTGACCAGACTCGAAAATGTTGAAGCTAGACATTTTTGGGGTAATAAGACTTAACATGTTTCAAAGGCAATGTACTTACTCAATGTAGCGTAAATAAATGAGTATTTACCATCAAAATGACGGATGTTATTAGACAAGTGTTGTTAAAGTTAGTACTTTTGTATACTGTGCCTATATGTTTAAAAATGTATCTAAACGCACCGCATAATGATTGATTATATTAATTATTACTATATGAATATTGTGGTTTATTATATATTTATTTAGAAGATATCCAAAACATCGCTGTATCCTCGGGATCAAACCGAGCCAGATTAAAGTCATGGCTAATGGCAATTCAGACAAGATGCGTTTAAGCTCACTGACTTACTTAGATAAACCATTACGGTTTTCGAGTAAGTTTTGGTTGAATCAATATAGTAATAAGTTTTTTTTTTTTGTCTTTTCTCTTTTCTCAATGAATTTCTTGGGGTTGGGGCAGTGTGTCAGTCTCCATCTGTACTAACCACACTGCTAGGGTATTGGCAATGGTTTTTACAGTCGGCGGCCTGCCTGACGCTAACCCTCCTTGGAAAGAAGAAGAGAAGTAATGAATAAATAAATAAATAAAAAAAAAATAAGATTCTTAACATTACACGAGAAAAAGAATGTGTACATTAGTAATTTTTTCAGTACACACTAACGGATATCTAGACAGTAATACGAACAGGGATAGCGATATTTCTTTATCTTAAAATTTATATAAAAATAAAGATATAATAGCCTTAACTTTAAAAAATCGATTTATGAGACGTTCATCACATAAATTATATAAACAACGGCACATCATCATCTTCAAATATAAGATGTATCGTACCATCTTGCCTATTTGTTGAGAATATAATAGTAGACAGTTACCAAAAACATTTCTGCCTTCATTTAAATGTAAAATGTCGACAGTGTTAGTGTCGTCAGCTACGGATTAGTTTCCCTCGACTAATGTATTTTCACAACTAACCCCAACATTTAAATGTATCTGTTATCTAGACCAAACAGGAAGCCTTTTCTCCTCGCCTTCATCATAAACGTGTTAAATGTTCCGTTTATGGGTTTTGATAAAGACAAAAACTCAATATGTGTATGATAAATTGAGTCGTTTTGTTAATATAGTTCGGTGTTGATATGCTTATATATATTATGGAGATATTCGCCCAGTAATTTGTAATTAATATCAATTAAAAGCTTAAACAACTTATAAGACTGTGAGACCGTCTTGATAAAGTAGGTAAGAGGTTATTTACTTTAATAGCTATGCTTAATGTTTTATGTGTGTGCAGTTACGATTGTTACAATTTATGTTGGAAATATAACAATTTATAAGATAAAATGTATATTTGCAAATGTTACAAACAAATATAATATATTTATAACATGTGTTTTAATAGTGCGGTGGTGTAAACTTCCGCCTCCTGACCTATAGCTTCCATTTCTTCCTTTCCTGTATGACTTCCGATTGCTTTTCCTGCTATGGGCTCCTTTAGAAGTAGACTATTACATCTCTTTTTGCTTTATTTTGAATATAACGGATTTCCTCAAACATACACGGTTTTTTTTAAATACAACGCCTATGTATTGCAGCGGTTTTTTTACAAATCTTTCTTAAAATTATGATACGATATCCACCCAATAACGAAACTACGTTTTATGTTTGATTTAAAAATTATTTCCCTACAGTCGCAAAATACTATTTTTAAAGCTTTTAGTTAACCATTTTTTAATTGTCAGATTTTTAATTAAAATGTATTGATTTCTATAAACAAAGGTTTTAATTTAAAAAAAAAATCAAGGCATCAAAAGTTATCGTTATATGACAAACTTATCAGCATCGATTGTTGACAGTGAAAGCCTGAATGATGATGAAAACTTTGCGAGGGTTTCAAATTTACGCGTAAATTTTAACAAAACCCGAATAACTTCAATACCTGCCAAAGTCCGCAAAAGTAAATTAAACGAGAATAAAGCATTGAAAACACCGGCAGACCTTTTCAAAGGCGAGGTATTAATACCGAAATATACAAAATGAGTCTGTACATTTTTTATGAATAGTACAATTTTACTGTTGTGTTGATTTACAATAGGTACCCTCGTGAATAATAAATCTTAAGGTTCTTTTACGCAGAACGGGCGGGCCCGGCGGGACCGCTGCCTGATGATACCAATTGTTAGTGAAAAGCTGTTGTGCTTCAGACGTCTAAACACATTAATAACATATTTTGAAAGGCGAATTATTGTTTGTGAAAATCAATACATGTTAAAATTACGTTTTAACCACCAAAGAACTATCAAAACATTTCTTTAAAAAGAACTATTTTGATTCGAAATGTAATTCGTTTTTTCTTAACATAACTTTTTAGTTTAGTTACTATGTTAGGTATACGTTTGTGTCAGATATTTAAATTTAAGTTATGAAAAGAGGTTATAACACAATATAGGCTGGAAGGTTCTACACTCGGCCGCGAGCACTAAGAGCACTCTGTTATGTATTCTGACTGCTCGCCGTGACCCCTGTCCTTATTTATTGTAGATGTGCGAACTCGGCTGAGAAACGATTCAGGCCGATACAATAAATTCTCTTTGAATTTGTCCGAATGCCTCGATCCGTATCGAATAGTAAATAGACGGACTCAAAATAAGTTATACGTATACGTAACAATATCTCTATTGAATTTTTGTATGTGGTAGTTGTAACGTTTATATATTACGTTTAACCCTCCAAAAAACTTACAACTATTAATAGCCAAATGTAAAAGAAGTAAAGATAGCGGCAAAAGAAAAAAAGTAGTGTGCATTATGAACATATGGTACTATACACATCCGGTACATTTGGGCGACTGTATAAACACATCCAGCTTAATAGTCGTAGGCGTTGTTATAGTAAACCATTTGCATTTTCGTCTATAGTATTAACACAAATTAGATATAAATTAACGTATTTTCTATAAGGATAATTATGATAGTGAAGAGAAGTAAACGTAGTGCCTATCTAAATTGTTGTGATAAAAACAGAGGTCAGGGGTGTGCGTATAACGTATCATTTTATCGTGCATTTGAACGTCGTACAGTGTAATAATATACATAAATAAAATTTTATTACAATCGTAGAAAAAATACTTGTATATTTGAAGTTCTCGATGACGAAACATTTGAATGGTCGCCGCAAAGCGAACGCTCCCAATTAGGTAATTATATTAAGAACAATTAAACGCAATTGATCTCAACTGTACAACGTCCGGTTAACAAGTGAGACAGCAATGGCCACGTCACCACATCGTGGTACCCGTTAACATATAAATAAATTAAGTACTTGTCGAAACACGTCTCATACAAAGGTAATATTAAAGCGATTCAGCTAAGGAAGTTTTTAGAGACTCGTGTTCTTTGAGAATAATTTTAAAATGTCCTCAAAACATAATAACGACAACATTGCGATGTTATTTGGCATGTATGTAGAAGCTTAGTTTACAAATATTATTGTTTAATGATAAATAAATCTTGTGTTATTATAACGGTTAGTGATAAACCGGCGAAGGAGGCGGTCATTATAGTTCATGTAGCGCGCACACCGATATTGCTGCGATAACGAGCAAGTTCAACGACTACTTAACTTATATTTTTCTGTAGAAGACTTATTACTTATAAACTTGTACAAAATTGTAATTCATTTAAAAAAAATCTTTCATAAAGAGAACATTTCGAAGATATTTGTTTGAACATACATTTTCCAGCAAATTAAAGATTTGTCTGTTTTGATTTGACTTTAAATATTTAACAAAAACATATAACAACCTCTAGGAAATTTACATTATCAAACTCTAACGTATCACTTCAGACGGTGGCAGATAGATAATATTAATGCAAATAAATATTACACTACACTTAACTATAAAAATATCTTTAAGTGTTTTCTGGAGATACAATTATGACAACTATGAGTTATGAGTTAACGGTATTTTGTATTTATATATGGAAATGGTAATGAAAAGGTGAAACGACAACTGTTTTAATAAAATTTTTAAATTATCCCAAAATGTAATTTTTAATTCATATAATAGGCTTGAAACGGATTTATAGCTTTTGTAAACTTTATATATAACACATTTGTAAAATGCTGAAGTAAATACATTATATATTAACATTAAAATATACACATTTTGTAGTGGCAGTGGTACGTGAGCAGGGTGTTCTTGTAGTGCTTATGGAGCCGCGCCGTCACGGAGGCTGTGGCTCCCCCGTATTAAGTGCACCCCCGCTTCATGCATATGAATGATCTAGTCCACTGCCCCTAAAGTTTTAATTACGCTACATATCCCCTTCAACTGCAATAATAATAAAAAATATAAATGCTACAAAGGTAACACTCTTTTCAACCGAGATCGTCGCAGCTGATACCTCCGCAGGAGTGTTGCAGCTAGTGAATACAAGACTTAACATCACGTGTATATATTATACTAACTGTGAACGTTTGTTCATCTCGATTTTTCGTTTAATAAAATAATCACATATGTTAAATGATCTTAACGTAAATTTAACACTATATTACCCCTAGCGAGTCAATATGACACGATTTCTATTTTATTGCTGTATTGGGAAAAACCAAAATATTTTAAAAACACGTATTTGTTAGCGTTTAATGAAATTACAAAAAGTATATAAATACTAGTTCAAGCTCCCCAAATCTATATGTGCTGTACCTATTTTGAAGGACATGAGCCAATTTGCCTCACTGTTTTTATATAAGCGTAACTTATTTCCTTAACATAAAAACGTTTTCTTATTGTAGAAAGAGAGCTTTTATGTCGAAACTCCAATGTTGTGAAATAATTTTTGCTAACGTTCCCGTTGAAAGTTGCGATACCAACGCGAATTGTGAAATTTTAATTAATCATGAACTTAACCCACGTGTACATTTTAATAGTACATGAAACAATTGGCGTGAATGATATTGATACAAAACATGATCAATACATTTTGGTATTCCAAAATGTTAAGACTGTGTACCACATGATCAGGGGAAGGTGGAGGGTACTAGATCGAGGAGTGGAGGCGCCTAGTAAAGCGGGTCACTTTGACTACATGTCGACCACGCCCAGTCTGTCAAGACCGATACGACGGAGTGGAAACACATGATCAAAACCAATACCGTTATGAATATACCGTCAAAGCCATTCCCGAGGGCGGCGTAGTGAAGTCAATAAACATGCCACAATAGGTACGGAGGAGCATTGAGTACTGGGTCGTAAATGGTTGAAATAACCGTCATCCGGGCCTCGCCGGCGGACGCTCAGCGCATCGCGTATAATGGCGTAGCAAATTTAAACGCAGGGTTAACGCTCCGCATCGTGGCACTAATTCCCGCACACTATACCTCGCGTCGTACAATTAAACATCACAAAACTATATTATAATTACATATATTTTTACTATCTCATACTTCGGTCCTGAGCTAAACAGTTCGCCATACCATAAGTTATATTATCTGAAGAATAAGAGAGTATGCCACGAAATACTCGTATTATATCCAATAACGCTAAACTGTTATCTTAATATATATAAATTACGTGTCACGGTGTTTGTCCGCGATGGACTCTTAAACTACTTAACCGATTTTAATAAAATTTGCACACTATGTGCAGTTTGATTCCACTTGAAAGATACGATAACTTATATCCCAATTTATAGTCACAAGATTATTTTATACAAAATTATTTGTTTAGTATCTGATAGTCACAATTATTTATTACTTCTTAACGATACCAACAGAAGTCGATATCTGTTATAATAGATGGCTCTGTGGTAAATGTATCGACGTTTATTTTACATATCTAAAGAAAGTCGTATTAGTTACAAGACTAAATTTTACTTCAACGCCCGAAAAAATTTAGAATCCATTTGCGCCCAAATTCAATTCAATCAAATTCTGTATTTTATTGTATTGATGTAATAAAAAAATTTACTGTATAATTTTGTTTATTTTAAAATTATAAATCTTCCCATTCATTGACTGTAAGGCGGAACAAAGTTCGCCGAGTCCGCTACTTATATATTAAATGGTGATCATTATATGTATTACACAAACTTACATACAACTAATCTATAATCAAATCAGCAATAAGGAAAGTCAGCAAGTGTACATATGACATATTTTTTACTGGTGGTGGGATTCTGTCGCCAAAGACCGTCTAGTACTACCGCAGTTCCTATTTCAGATGCTCACCAGTGCCGTGCAAACATTGCTATGTTCCGGTTTGAAGAGTGTTGTAAATTACTGATAATAAAATTACTGAAGTAATTACTAATAAATTTACTTAAGTAATGATACTTAACGTTTTACGTCTCAAGGCGAAGAGCACAATGTGGTGCTGAGTGTTTATTTTATACAGGACATAAATTTTGAATTTTGTTTATATATTTGAATGGCGGTAGTATTTGTATTATTATTGAAGTGAAAGCTGCGTGGTTAAGTACCTCGGCCTCAGATTTGCGGGTCGCGGTTTCGATCCTGGCGCGCACCGATGACTTTTTCAGAGTAACGTGAGGTTTAAGAAATTAAATGTCACACTGTCATTCCCAAGAAGAGTTAGCGTCAAGCAGGCGACCGGCTGTAAAAAAACCATTGCCAAAACCTTATCAGTATGTCTAGTACAGACGAAGAATGACATACGGCACCAACCCCAAAATAATTTGAGAAAATGAGCATGTTAGTATCACCGGTGTTCTCAAAATACGTAGAAAATTATAGAGAATATTGAGTTAGTGTTTGTAATATATGCTTAATCAATGTACATACATTAATACATGCGTAATGAAAATATGAAGAATTACAACGAACGATTACCCGCATGAATTATGTGTAGGTAAGTATTTAGTATGGATGGGAGAGCACAAGAGTGGTTTGGGTGCGGCGGGCGTAGTCGACCGACTTACACTCAACCATGAATTATTGGATTTACACACTCCTATTCATCTTTACTAGCTATTGAGAAAAAGTCAATAACTTGAAAAAAAAAATTATAAAGCTATTACTTAATCGTAAAGAAAACAATAAACAAGTTACAATAGTGTATTTAGTTTCAACAACCTTTGAAACTTAAGGAATGCTATGAGAGAATTTATATAGCTATGTAAATAAAACGTAAGAAGCAATACATAAAATTAATTAATCCTTTATTCCCAGCAATGTTTAAGAAAACTGAAAAAAGAGTGAAGCAATATTTTGTTAGTGTAAGTATTCTTTGGAGGAAAAAAATTGGCTTGTGTCGATAACTTTTAATACGAACGGCAAAAAGGTTTAAACACGATAATACGGTTAAAAGAACAAAAAATGATAAGATTTTCTTAAATTTTTCGTAATTAAATGTCATAATAATTTATTTTACATTAAAATTGCATGTAATGCTGAAATTGATTTTATATGGCAATGGTATATGGAGGAAGTTTTCAATGTAATTTTGGTATATAGTATTTCATTGTATCTGTTTTTTTTTTTTGTTCGAGCACCTATTAAGTAATTAAATTATTTTTCATATAATATTCAAACATAATTAAACATTTCGCAGCGATACTTTTAGCAGAAGTAGTTTCTGATTACATTGCTGCAAGTGTCCTTATACTATCTACTAAATTTTTTTTTTTCAACCCACTGAATTTTCCCACTGTTGGGTCTCGGGGCCTTCTCTCTTAATGGAGAGTTTTTGGTCATAATCCACCACGCTAGCCAAGTGCGGGTTGGCGGATAAAGCCAATGATATTTAATTTCTTAAAGCGCACATAACTCAGAAAAGTCATCGATGCGCGCCGGATTCGATCCCGCGACCTCCGAATCGGAGGCCGAGGTGAAAAACCACTCGGCTATCACGGCTTCTACTACTTAAAGTGTCCTTATAGTCTCATATTTCAGTCATAATGCTTACTTTTTATTAAACTTGATCAGATAATTACCCGCTTTATAATATGCAACATAATCAAAATGAATAATTCAATTGCGAATACCTCGAGAACATAAATAAGAAGGTATACTAGTCATCTTGATCAATGTGAACTTCTAGAGGCACATTGGTTAATATAAAATCAGGACATAGATGACGAGGATCCTAATTGAGACAAATATATATATATAAATATGAGACTTAACGACAGAAAAATAACAATTTACACTTAACACAAACATGTTATTTCACTTATTCGAGGTCAAACTTGTTGTTACGTGGAATGCAAATTAAGAATTCATTGAGAGTAAAATAAAAAAGCGGCCAAGCGCAAGTCTCGGGGTCATTGGTATGACCTTTAAAATAAATCTTTTTCTAATTCTCATCTATGCAAAATATTTGAAAAACTATTAATTATAAAGATATGTGATTAAAGCTGAATTAAATCAAATTATCTTAGGGTTATGATTTCATAATTCTATGAATGAATATTAAATTAAAAAAAGTAAACCATAATCATACTATTTCGTGAGCAAAAATAAATATGATAATTAAGTTACCATATAGATAAATTTTTCAAAACGTTAAGACTGATCCTGATCTACACTTTTAAGCGATTTAATTTATGAATCCTAAAATCTGGTGAAAGAATAATGTTTCAGACAGTATCTTGAATATCCTGAGGCTGTATCCTTCAAGAGGATAATTTTTGGCCATTGGTCTCTTTAATTAGTTTATATCTAATACGTATTCTACTCTACTACTTTTTAACAAAGAAAAAAATAACGTTTGTATGGAAAAATAATTTAAATAAAACGATTACACTTTTACGTTTATTCTATTGACTAAAATCTTTTTAAGAAATAGTTAATGTAAACTTTCTAGGCTTTCAAATAATTTTGTCCGTTTGCATTTTGTTGCAGGAAATAAATAAATTTTATTTTTGTTTACAGTTGGATATTGAAACAATTTTTGAAACCGTTTTTTATCTATTACATTAAACTAGTTCACATTGAGCTATGTTATTATAATTTATAGTACGTTCAAAGAATCGCTTGGAGTTTCTCCTCAACACATGCCGATATCTAAACGGCGGAACAGTCACGCTATGAAGAGTTATAAAAAATTTAAGGTTAAAAATACTAGAATATTTTAGTTTTTATACTTCTTGTGAGAAATATACAAAGCGTCATCTGCTTATTTAAACTTCGGATTAAATATGTTAAAAGTACATAAACGATCGCTGGTATAATTGGGTCAACCTCCTTTATACGAGCACAGCTTGTAATGAGCCCGTACCGAGTTCTTAGAATATTGCTCTCGAATAAAACTGGTCCTAGCACCTTCACTAAGCTGTTTATCGGCGGGAGCTTTCTTCATTATAAGTTATGAAATGTAATAGCCGATACAAAAGTATCTGGTGTCCTCAGCGGACATAATGCGTTAATCTTCCCACCGAGACCTGGTTTATGTTAGAGGCGACAGCTGTTTTCGTACATATGCAGATATCAAAGCGACGGAATTAGGTTAATAATGTATAGTTTACAGTTTATGAATCGCGTGATCGTCTTCTCAGGATTAAATTTTTAACCTAGGCCGACAGATGACGCCCGCGACCGCGTCCCCGAGACCATCATCCACGGAAAATATTGATCTTATTTGAGCTTGATTAACTCGGACGCTGGCGGCGTGCTAATAATATCCCGCCTCTGGCAATGATCCAGGAGAGGCCTTAATGATACTTCGAATCACGACAACTTTCAAAGGTTACACACTCTTGCGGCTTTGAATCGATGTCGCAACATTATATTAATATATAATAAATAAAAAATATATTAAAAGAAAACTCTTGCTAACGCCGCGTATCGACGTCACAAAGTTTTTGCTCTACCCAAATTGATTTATGCCAATCGACTTCTATAAACAAATAACTTATACTTTGTAACTATTTTGTAATTAAGAACTCATATCAATGTATACAATAAGACCAAAAGTACATTGATTAATCTCATTTATATACTAATAGTTCGTCTGTGTTTTTTTAAACAGTTTTATTTTTCACAACACAACACTATGCACTATAATCCACAAAATTTATATTACTTCCAATTACACGACATATCATTATCATAAAATATTTATTAATAAATGCGCATATTAATACAACAAATATTTATACAACATGCAATCAAAAACACAGTCGGTGTTAATAATATCCAAAGAAGGAATACACTATTTATCTTCTAAAATCGGTTTAGCCATTTGACGGCATCAATTCCACAGAATTGACTAATTACACTCCATTCTATAACAGGGTACTAAAAAATTTTATGAAAATAATATTATTTGTATTATTAACCCGCAAGCTTAGCGCAATGAGCTGTAAAAAATGTTGTGATATCTTCCATCGAATGCTTAGTCGTCTAGCTTGCGTCTAGACTTAGCATATAATAATTAACTACAAACGATCGTCAATATAATACTTATAATAAATTGTCTGAATACTTCATAGTTTATGATAAGAATCATTGCAGAGATAATAATAAAAAAGAGGTAACTTTAAAAAGACCACGTTTGCTTTAATCGGTAATCAATGCAAGAGACCATATTTTATTTAACAGTTATTCTCTTTATTGATATGAATAAGATAATTTATTTATTTAAAAATAAAACATGTATAGGTGGGCCAAAAATGTTTGCACTTTTGAAACATGTCTAGAAATAAAAGTACAAATGTTATTTTGTTTATGATTTATTTA
>DWHU01001424.1:0-12599 GCA_018247975.1 Parides photinus | reverse complement strand
TTGCATATAATATTATTACTTTTTCCTTTTTGTGCAATTCTACATTTGACATTATAATAAATGAGGTTTACTACACATATTTTATCCTTTGCCTTATATCGCACTATATTGGTTAGTTTTTTTACGACTAACTTTCCTAGGCGTTATTTACTTACTATTTTTGAGTATTTAACAGGTTTCAGCAATTCTGAGTACTATCTGTTGCATAATTGGCAGCAATACTTGGTTTTCAAATCTGGTCTTGTAAATATACTCTGTTTATAAAATCAATGTTGAGGTACGTTTTCACGTTAGCTTTTAAATGTAAAATACGTCAATGCAAAATTCTGTTTCTATTTATGAATAAAAGATGAGCAATTTCTGGAGAGTTCTAGCTAATAGATATGAAACTAAATCATTTTTTAAAAGATCATTGAACAGTTTAGGGCTCTGGGTAAATGTTAAATATGTTACCACTTATTACATAAAAAGTACGAATAAATTACAGAGAATTGTTTTTGCTTCAGAATGAAGAAATTTCTACGGATATTAAGTTAAAGATAGAAAAGCATTGGTGCAAGGACGTACAGCGTAAAAATAATAACATTAATAATCAGCCTTATTATGTATTACCAATGTTCCCTTATCCTTCTGGAAATTTGCACATGGGGCATGTACGCGTGTACTCAATATCAGATACAATAGCCATATTTCATAAAATGAACGGAAAAAATGTTATTCACCCCATTGGATGGGATGCTTTTGGTTTGCCTGCTGAAAATGCAGCATTAGAAAATAATGTTCCACCTCAAGTTTGGACAAATTCTAATATTAACACAATGAAAAAGCAGCTAACAGATTTAGGTTTTAGCTTTGATTGGGATAAAGAAATAAGTACATGTGATCCACACTATTATAAATGGACACAGTACATATTTTTGAAGTTATTTGAAAAGGGGTTAGCATACCGTAGTAAGGTACGTTTTTATTAAATAATCATGTATGTAAAGATATATGTATATATGGATGGATGTTCTTGGTTTCATCTATGTTTTGGAATATTACGTATGTGGAAGTATGGATAATAATTATGAAATTACTAGATTTTTGCACTTGCTTAACTTAATGAACAGTCTTGCCTTCGTCAGGTTTTAGTTTATGAAAAAAAGGAAAGTATGTATGATGAATAAATTATATATGTTAATATTGTATACAAACTGAAATTACAATGAAAATTTTGGTTGCAATAAAAATTTCTTAACTTTGTTTCTTTTCTATAGAATATAATATTAATAAATATATTTTTAGGCTAAGGTAAACTGGGACCCTGTAGACAAGACAGTTTTAGCAGATGAACAGGTAGATGATAATGGTTGTTCATGGAGATCGGGTGCTATAGTTCAAAAAAGGATTCTAACACAATGGTTTATTAAAACAACAAAGTATGCAAAACAATTGTATGATGGCCTTAAAAGTGATGATTTGAAGAACTGGAAAGATATAATAAACCTCCAAAAACATTGGATTGGTGAATGCAATGGAGTGACTGTAACTTTTCAAATCAAACTTGGTGATAGCACTAAAGCATTTGACGTTTGGACATCAGACCCCTACAAGTTTATTCATGGAGAATTCTTAACTGTACATAGAAAAAATGTTATCAGAGAAGAGTTTCCAGATGAGAACATTGAAACTATAAAATGTATTAATCCAATAACAAATTTAGAAATACCAGTATTTTTCACAAATGAGGCTATTTATCCTGAAGGGCAAGAAGTATACCTAGCATGTCCCGCTTTATGTGCAGAAGATAGAAAACTATCCCATGAATTGGGGATAACTTGTAATAAGGATATTTCTTATATAGACATTAATATTGAAAATAAAAAAGCAGTTGACTTAGCTTTAAGTAAAAATGTTGGAGGACATTTTGTTAGTTCTAAGCTTAAGGATTGGTTAATATCAAGACAAAGGTATTGGGGTACACCTATACCAATAGTACATTGTTCAAAATGTGGAACAGTTCCTGTACCATATGAAGATCTACCAGTAATGTTACCTGAAAGTACCTTTAATCTTGGTGTTCAGACATTGACAAGTGATTGGGTAACATGTAAATGTCCTAAATGTTCCGGTACTGCTAAAAGGGAAACTGACACTATGGATACATTTGTTGACTCTTCTTGGTACTTTTACCGATTTTTAGATCATAATAATAACAAAATGCCTTTTAGTAAAGATAAAATAAAGGATTTTACCCCTGTTCATTGCTATATTGGTGGCAAAGAACATGCTGTTTTGCATTTATATTATGCTCGTTTTATGGGTTATTTTCTGCATTCACTTGGATGGACTTTTAAACCAGAACCATTTAAGAAACTATTAGTTCAAGGAATGGTCATGGGTCAGAGTTACAAGGTTAAATCATCAGGTAAATACATACATCCAGATCATGTAGAGAAAATTGATAAAGAATATAAAGAAAAATCTTCTGGCGAAAAAGTAATTGTACAATGGGAAAAAATGAGTAAATCGAAATTTAATGGTGAAAACCCTAAAAGGTTGTTAAAAAGTTATGGTTGTGATACAACACGCCTTCTCATGCTTGCTGATGTTCCGCCTGCTACAAGCAGACATTGGTCAGATGCAAGTAAGATAATTTTGTTAGTTTAATTTGTCATTTAATGTTATCAAATTACTATCACATTTTCGTTTTTGTCTTCGACTAATGGTTCTTAACAGCCGAAGTAAGAACAATTAGAAAAACAGCTGCATCATCATTTTACGCACTGAAAATTGTACCAAAATGAATGTTCTAAACGTCGTGTTAAATATAATATAACATGGATACTTGTGGATATTATACAGGCAGTAAATGACAGTGATTTCTAACCTCTGTAGCCCCGTAATGTTGCCTTTGCTTTGCAAGTCATTAGGCCACGAAGAAGTGACGTGAATATTACATTTATTGTTAAGAATTGCCACAAATGGAAAGGTTTTTACTTTATTTTATTGGTTTGATTGCAGCACTACCAGGAGTACTAAATTTTCAACGTAGATTATGGATGACAATTGGTGAATACCTTAGGTATAGACCTAATGCATGTTTGAATAAATCAAGTAATATGGAAGAATTACAGCACTTAGAAGCTAAAATTTGGAGTTCAAGAAATTTTTTAATTGCTACTACAACCTATCATTTCAAATATACACAAAAACTTAGTGTTGGCATTTCAAGATTACAGAGCTTGACTAATCTCTTAAGGGTATGTGTATTGTGTACAATATGTAAATAAATAAATGAAAAATACTTAAGTGCACCAACTAACTATACAACTGATGCTTTAAGGGATGGGAAATCTCCATAAAACAATGGTATATTCATGTTATGATTCGAAGTCTAGTTTTCAATAAACCAGTTTTAAACTAGGGTTTAGGTGAAAAGATATATTAGACTGTTTCCGTAACCTATTTTACAACATTAAAATAATTAATTTTTTTTTTGTGAAATGACTTGAATTACGAGCGAATTCGAGAAAGCATATTCGTGTGTTCTTTATTAGCTGAGCTTGGATATCAGACAAATGTTTAAGAAATCATCAGGGACTGTATATTAGCGAAGGATTTTTTGCCAGACAAAGAATCATCATTGTACTGCTCATTTCCCAATGTATTTGAGGCCGGCGCAGTATGTCAGTCTTCTCCATGCATTCCTGTCAGATGCTAACTCAACATTCATCCCTTACATTGTATATCATTTCTCACGCACCCTTTTCTTTGGTCTTCGTCTTCCTCTCCAACCAAACACATTAATACCTAAAATATCCTTAATAACATCTGTTTTCTCTCTTCGCAAAACATGTTCGAACCAGGACATACGATTTCCTTTCATCTTTTCTATCTCAGGTGCCACTTTCGAACTTCTTCTTATGTAATAATTCCTAATCTTATCCATTCTTGTGACTCTCAACTCACTCAACAACCTTAACATTCTCATCGCAGCTGCATGCAATCGCTTCTCATCCTTCCTCTTACTTGCCTAACACTAATCCATACAATACGACAGGTCTTACAATAGTTTTGTTAATTTTGCCCTTGACCCCTAAAGGCATCTTCGAGTCACAAATTGTACTTTAGACCTGTCGCCATTTCATCCATCCTGCGTTGATTCTTTGCCATATGTCTTGGTCAATTTCTCCATCACTTTGCACGAATAAACCGGGGTAGCGGAAATTAGAACAGACCGACAACGGCGTCCCGGTAAGTGTTATCGTAACGAGATTGAAGAGACAGTCGAAGTCGCAGAACATAGATTCAGTTTTGGTTCTGCTGACTTCCAGACCAGTTTTTTGTTTTACGTGGGGGAAATCCCGTCGCATACCTGCCTTCGCGGGGGCAAAGACAGGTTATGTCGGACTTGCCCGACTAAAACCTCCACGATGTGCCGTCCTCTTCGCTGTACGGTGGGGCCGTGCGAACGCTTTCGCACACCTCCGCGACCCAGCCAGCGCCGGTTACACCGCACAGCCCGGCCTCTGGGGACGAATCTCCTTCTCCCTCTACATGGGCGCGCCGGAACATACAGCGCGCCCTCCTCTCAGCCTCTATTCCACGTTTGGGCAACAGATCCCTTCGAATCCGCCACCCGGAAGCTATGGAAGCCAAGACAGAGAACTGTCCCGGCTCCCTGCGGCGGAACTGATCTTGGGCTCGGCCACAGCTCCGTCACCAACCAAGTTACGGCCGCGGAGGACAGGACGAGCGGCGGAACGAATACCTACACGCCTCTTCCCCCACGGCCCCACCACCGCCGCATCAGCGGTGTGGCACCGCTTAGTCGCGGAAGGTAGGGAGAGCGGTGAACCGCAATACCGGCACACCTCTTACTCCGCGACTTCGTCTCGGCTGTGAAGGCAAAAAAGTCTGCCTCCGCAGCTCCCCGGCACACATCCGAGATGAGGCTGGCATAGACAGCACAGCTGGAGCGGCCTTCTCGGGCCGGTCGGGTAGGTTCCTCTTCGCTTCACTTCGTTTTTCTTTCAATTGGGGAAGCGCAATAATGATCGCCGTCGTACTTCGACTCGGCATAAAACGAACTGGTTTCGTGAAATTTCAGTTTCCTCTCTCAAGCGTCTTTCAATTTTTCTCTCACACACTTTCATACTGTGAGGCATTAACTTTATTCCTCTATAGTTGTTGCAGTCCTGGGCATCTTCTTTGTTTTTAAAATGGGTACTAAATAATTATTACACCATTCTGAAGGTACTATTTCCTCTTGCAACAACTTCTTGAGGAACATTCAGCCAACTCGATCCTTTAACTTCTAATATCTTCCATACTTCAACGGGTATTTCATCTTGTCCTACCGCTTTCCCATTCGTCATTCCAGTTACAGCACTTTTCACTTCATTCACACTTATCTTTCTTACTCGTTTTGTATTTTGCGGTTTATCATCATGTATTCTATTCCAGTAATTTTCTTCATTTATCAACTTTTGAAAATATGTCTTCATCTATCTTTTGGTGTATCGTCATCTTTATTATTACCCTTATTAACCCTGATTCATCTTTCATGCATTTCACGTAAGACTTGCCAGACAAAGAAATTATAAGTCAATAAATTACTTAGTAATGTAAATATTTACGTTGTTATTTATTAATTTAGGCTTTTCCGTTTTAGCTCTTTCCAATATATAATTAACTTCATGTATATTTTTTTTTAGAATGTACCTCCAGAAATGTTAACCATCAGTAAAGAGTATGAATTGGCATTAGCGTCATTAATTATAATGTTGACACCGGTAACACCACATTTTTGTTCGGAATTATGGGCAGGATTTTTGTCGGCACCTAGAAGACTTAATATTAAATCTACTATGATAAATTGGGACAAGAATGTTTTAGAACAAAGATGGCCGCAGGTGGATAATGGTTTTGAACTATCGTTCTTATGTAAAGTACGTAATATATCAGATATTAATATATCACGAGTGTATTTATTATATACATTATTATTATCACACTATGTAATTAAATGTTTTTCGTCTCGATTCTTGAGAATTTCTCATATTTGTTTCTTGTTTCTGAAGAAAATTGTTAATATGTTTTCTAGATTATTGTAATTCAAAATAATATACATCTCAAATTAACAGTTGTAATTTTCTTCAGGTCGATGGACAAAAACAGTGTGAACTTAAAATTAGAAATGAAGAACTTATGTGTGTAACTGAAGAGAAGGCTTTACAAATGATGCTTGCACAAGAACCAGTTGCCAAAAGATTAAGAAGAGGCATTGCAAAAGTAAATTATGAACTCTTTCCTAATTGTCGTGCAATATTAAACATATACACAAGCAGAAGTATTAAAAAAGAAAAAGATCAAGAAGAAACTACATCGGCAAATGTTTAATTTTTTTTTATATCACAAAACAATTTGACTTTGAACAACCATCTGGTGGACGTTGTATTCATGATAATATGAAGTTAGCGTTTTTGAAACGAGACTACAACAAGGTTTGAACACTAATGTTTGGCTGCAGAAGTAAAAGCTACATGGATAGCTCCTGTTTCTACCTTTAGTTGTCTACATACCGCCTATTTTGTTTTCGATGAAGTTCTGTTTTTAATAATACCTATGTCATACCCGTTTATAATCAAACGTTTTTCAGCCCATACTATACATTATATGGTAGCCAACAGCCTAATAAAGTCGTATATTAAATGGCATGAATTATTTACAATCTTAATAGTTTATAGACTGCAAATTATTTATTAAATAATTAAAACTAAATGGCATCGAAAATAACATCCACAATTTTTTTATTGTAATTATCACCTGATCTTTCCCGTTTTAGATAGAAAGAAACGTTATAATCTATCTTTCTTTGTCTAGGTACTTGATCACGCTTTCGCGAATTCTTATAAAGATTAAAGCTATACTATAACGTAAATTCTGAATAAGAAATAAAGTAATAAATGTTTAATAAACGAAATAAAGGAAAACGGTTATTTCTAAGTGTATTGCCTATTCCATTGATAATTGATAGAAGATTGGCAAAATAAAATATTGAATGCTTGGTTGGTGCACAAAAATCATAGGAAATCTAAAAAAGAAGAAATCTGATAAAGAGTTACTATAAACTTTATCTGTTAAGACTAAGAGTTTGATCAGAAAAAACATTGCGATTTTGATAGCCCTGCGTCCCGCGTCGTTAATTTGGATGAATCTGGATAACTTTTGCCGATCGCATGGTCCAGCACCGGCGAAGTAAACTAAGCATTTTTTGATGTATTCGATATTCGAAATCGCAGCGATAGGTCGTCTAGCAGTCTGTCTCTATCTAATGCCACAATTTTCCGAGCAGGCGTTTCACTTAGCATCAGGTCAACGTAAGGTTCATCTCATCGCTTCAGTAAAATATAAAATACCGAAACCAGACAACTATAAACATATAATTTTTCTCTACATCGACAATTACACCTCAATTGGGATTTACGTATACACTTTCTAACAATGATAATTACTAATTTAACATTTTAGTAATAGACCACATGAGGCTGTATGGTATTTGATCTATGCCTGCTTCAATAGCAAGAAAAATTACAGATTTGTCATTTCAATGTTCCAGTACATTGCAGACGCAATAAAAATATAGTATTGTGATCTCATTAGAACTGAATCTTTACTCATAATCAATTCTGTGTTTTTATTATTTTAGTACAATCAAGATGAACTGTGATAAAAAGTAACCTTTATGGCTATAATATAAAGTAACTATTTGTTACTTTTATTTTTACGATATTTCTATTGTTATTATTACTTGTTACAGATACGGTCTAATTTTGCCAGAAAAGACAAAAATTAAACAACCTGTATTTCAGGCGAGTCACAATGTTTTCGGTAATGATTCAGATTCTGAAGATGATTTTAAAAAAAAAACGATTCTCCTTCGACCGAGTGATAGTGTAAATAGGCAAGTAAGTTAAAGTTGGACTTTATTTTATTTCTGTGAAATGTTTTGACATTAGATACGTTCGTGAATATTCGAGTCCCTAGCCAATTGGTTTGAAAATTAGTCATCACTTATCTTGTTTTGTTAACATATTAGGTTAAAATAAATCAAGAAAAAGCTATCTTTGAAGACCCCACTGTGTATCAATATGACGAAATTTATGATTCTTTAATAAGTAAAAAAGATGAGAAAGGAAAGGTACAAGAAGTCAAAAAGCCAAGGTATATTGAAAATTTGATGAAAACAGCAAATAAAAGAAAAATTGAAAATGAACGGCGGCTGGAAAGACAGGTTAGAATTGATTTTTTTAATAGTTGCATTGCACACATATAGAGAGTATAAGAAGTATATTTATTAGATCAACTAAAAATATTAAAAATCTTGTAATCCATGTTGGGATTACTTGTCAGATTGTTTAAAATATTACAAAAAAATTTATGTACATTCATTCTAGATTTACTACCACCTTGACTTTCAATAAAGAACCAGTAGATTTCCAGAAGTACAATACAATATTTACTAAGCAGTAAATACCATAATAATAAAAAAATATAACCATGATAATGCTTATATATATTTATTTGTGTATGTAATTAACTAACTAAAAAGTCATCTATGTATATGTCAATTATAATGTATTATATATTTTTGTATGAAATTTGTCTTATGATCATTTCAATCTATGTCCAAACTTGCAGAACCAAACACGATTGTTAGTCGGAAACTGACTTTAAACATATACATGCTATAGTAACAAAGTTTTTCTGATAATTTCAGATACAAAAAGAAAGAGAAAAAGAGGGTGATGAATTTGCAGACAAAGAAGTTTTTGTAACTTCAGCTTATAAAAAGAAACTAGAGGAACTGAAAAAGGAAGAGGAGAGAGAAAAATATGAAGAGTTTTTAGAGAGTATTGGGGATGTTACTAAACAAAAAGATTTAGGTGATTAATTTAAAAAAAAAACTTGTATCAAAGTTTTTGGGGTAGTGTAAACACCAAAGCAATAGTTTTGTAGTCCTCGTGTGATTACAGACACTTTATAATTGATGTATGAATAGGAACTAATATGCCATTTTGTG
Source organism: Parides photinus (assembly GCA_018247975.1). NCBI lineage: Eukaryota > Metazoa > Arthropoda > Insecta > Lepidoptera > Papilionidae > Parides > Parides photinus. The sequence continues at coordinate 3,529 of DWHU01001424.1, read as the reverse complement.
AATTAAAGACTTTACTAGAAGTAAGTCTCTGTTGCCTGTCAACATTACTGAAGCTTCTATTTCTTCTACCAAATAAGTGTTTAAATTTTTAGTTGTGATGATGGTTTCTAACTCCCTGAATGGATTCTGTTACCATGGCCTTTAGGGCCAGAGCTCAGATTGCTACTAATTTAGGTTTAATTTGATTAGGTGGCCATCTTGCTCTTAAGTAGCCTCCACAGGCTTTCCAAGAAGTGACTTGACTCAAGGACTCTCGAAAGGGAGACTCAACTTTTACTCACTCATTATGTGTTTAGCATTCTGATTCAGAGGCGTCTGTGAGTGCCAAATCTCTACTTAATATCGGATGCTATTGTCAAAGCATTACTATCACTTCACGGCAAAAGAAACTTCAGTAACACTCCAATCCATCAGGATATTTGGAGCTCTGTGTCCCATACAGTAAATAGGTCCCACTGATGGCGAGGTCAACTTGTCGAATGGATACTGCTTTACAATCTTTTTTTATATTCCAGTATGAACATCATTTTAGCTAGTGAATTTGTCAGAGTAACTTAAATGTTGATCATTAAATGAAATAATTTTTTTTTTTTTTTTATGTTATTAAATAATAATATAAATATTTTTTTTTCTTAGAAACAAAAAGATAATGGTTGTATTTATCAAATTTCTAACATCACATTATTTGTTTGAATAAATACTCGTAATATTTTATAATTCAATATTGTTTTAGGTGGTTTCTATCGGCATCTGTATGAACAAAAACTAGGACCTGACAGGGCAGTAACAGACCAAAGTGCAGATAATCAAGAACAAAGTATTTCTAACAAAAATGATTCTGATAATGCTGGTAGAATTATTGTAGATAATGACAAACCTCAAATAAAAAATAGAAATTATAGAAAAAGAAAAATATCAATAGATAACAAACAAAATCTGTCTGATGGTGAGATTGAAGATTCAGATGAAGAAATAAATAGGTTTAATTTAGAAGACATTAGGCTATCGAAAAAAGCCAAGCAAATTAATGAAAATATTGATGCTGATTCTGACTTTTCCATTGATGATTCAGATGATGAAGAAAATGATTCCAAGGCTAATGAATTAGTTGAAGTGAAACCATCTGAGAAAAATGTTGTAAGCAATACTGTTAACATTTCTATAAGTGCAGACAAGGCTGTCGAAAGTAAAGAAAAAGAACTTTTACAAAACAAAAGTACTACACCAGAGCCCCTGGCAGCAAAAAAAGTTGATATATGGAAAAAGCGAACTGTTGGAGAAGTATTTGTTCAAGCTCTTAAACGATATTATGAAAGAAAAGCCAGTAGATGTTACTAATGCTTGTAAATAAAATATACCAAAAATATCATAAAACACTTTATTGATTTTTGTCATTTAACATTTCATGTTACTACATAATGTGCTTTGCAGTGAACTGAAAAATAAAAACGTTGTTATTTAAAGTAATTTTCTTTTAACAGTCAATAATTAAATTTTTTAATTTAGAGGACATTTTAATACAATTTTAGTATAACATAATCAATCATGCTTGTCACTCAGAGATACAAGGTATTAAATCTCATTACTCCAGAAATTTGTCTTGTTATTATATACACTGTTTTGTTTAGCGGCAGATATTTGATATGCGATGGTACCTATCTAGACTTTATCAACAGAGTTAATTTGTAAATTTTGTTAATAAATTTTTTTAGCTTCCCGTGACTCTGCGACTAGATTAATGTGGAACGGTCTATACCGATTAAATATGTGCATCTCACTTTCGTATAGCTGATAAACACGATCAGAGCTGTAATGATCTATATAAGACCAATTCAACCTCTGATGAATGTCTTCATTTATCAAGAAAGGGTATTATTGCTAATAATCACCTATAAATTCAGAAACAGGATCATTTTCGCCTTCGGCACGCATAGTTCCAGTTATTTCTTCGTTTTCAACCATTGGAAGAACTAACTGGACAAATTCTTGGGTATACGGTGGTGCAATTGCGTCTAGTACCTAAAACATGGAAAACAAGAGAATACATATTCTGTTTTAAAATTTTATTTTAAACCATGTCTTAATTTGTATGGAAGAAAAAACCGTCGCAATTTTGCACTATAATAGGACCAGTAATATCAGAAATCAGACGTGTTAAACATCCCCAGTTTACGAACAAATAGGTTTTAGCGTCTCATTCTAGAAAAGAATACATGTCATTGAGAATAGATTATTATTATACTATTCGCGACCGGAGGATCTTAAATTTACACATCTGTGTTCCCACTTTAAGTTAAAATAGAAATGGTTGATTGTTTACGCGTTAAAGAGTCATTTGCCTTTACATCATCATCACGCTCTTTCAATGTCAATGAATCAACTGTTTTTTTCTTTTTGTCTTGCCTATTTTCTTAAATATTTTTTTTAGGATTGGACCAATGTGTCAGTCCTCATATGCGCTAAACACACTGCTATGGTTTTGGCAATGGTTCTGACAGCCGGGCGCCAACCTGGCGTTAACCCTCCTTTGGAATGCTAGTGATCACGATCACGGCTTTAACCTACGAACGTACGTTATATACACGAACTTATAACTGTACGATCGACAAATAACGCGAAGAAATTTTTTATACATTTGTTTTTTTTTTTTATAGGTGACAACTAGGAACGTACCCCTATAATCCCATATAAATTACGATTCCGTATTCGAAGCATATTTCTGGAGCGAATCCCCTGCGAATAAAGAGCTTCTACTGTATATCATACAGATTCTATAGGAGTAAGAAAAGAGCAGTAAGTTTAGAATGTTCACTCCGCTGTTGCTTGGGGCGTTGTAAAAGCTTAAAACTGTATAAAAGAACTTTATTACTTACCTCGGTAATAAAATATCTTATGAGCGATATGTCGGTGTCGCCGCGCTGCCAACATTGTTTAATATATCGCAACACCGGAACAACGCAACCGCGACTTAATAAATTTACCATTCTATCAAGTAACATTTTCCTCAATTCCAACTGTAAAAAAATTTTTGAGCATATTTTTTTTCCTCCATCTCCACGACGCTAATTTCGGCGGAAATAGAGCTTCGGCAACAGAATCTTACTACCAAATTCAGAAAACAAATAAATGTTTAAAAGTTTAAGTTTTGTAAAACAAGCAATCACTGGTGGTGGCAGAGTTCTGTTCCCGGAGACCGACTAGGTAGGTAACACCGAAGCGTGTAATTTTGCCGCCTAACAATAATGTGTTAATACTACTGTGTTCCAGTTTGAACGGAGCTTTAGTTAGTGAAATTACTGAGGCAAAGAGACTTAACATCTAGTATCTCAAGGCGACTAGGATAATGTGGTGGTTGCTGCGTTAACCATCCTCACTAGTGCCACATTGTAATAGGCAGGCATATCATATACCACCATGAACGTCGCACTAGTGTCGTCGCGAGGGTAATTTTCACTATTATTCTACGTGATTGATTGTTGTACAGGATTTTAGTACAATTGCAGTACTGCTATTAAACTCAAACTGTTAA
>DWHU01001423.1:0-12600 GCA_018247975.1 Parides photinus | reverse complement strand
ATCGTCTTAGCTATATAAAACTTTTAGTAATAGTTTTTCTTAATTAAAAAATATAGCCTTTCTCTTCTATGTTTTTCCTTTATCACATGACTTTTATGCAGTCATTTCCAGCACAAATAAAGCAGAATTTGACAATATTATTGTAACAAGGACTGTTTAATAAACTATAAAGAAAGTTGGATTTACTTCCCTGTACATTTAAACTAAATTGGGCCATTCAAGATTTGTTTATACATTAAATTACCAGTAATTATCTTAGACGTGTTATATTACAATTCATTTTTAATAATTGCCGTTTTATTTTTGCTTTTACATCGCTCATAATATCTTTATCTTAATAAGCTGCACTTCACCGTCGTCAAGCGTTCAGCGCATACGTTTCCAAGAGAACATGTTTATTATTAGATGTTATATCTCGACGAATGTCCTCTTCGTTTCGCACTTATGTACGTTTAGTTAAACTTACTAAACATTAACATTACTAAACTAAATTAACTTATAATAAATACGTACATATATTCAAATATTGTTAAGCAATAAAGCGTCGAGGACTTATAAATAAATTAGTTAGCAACATCGAAGAAAAATTTGTTTAATTAAGCAAATTGTCAAATCTCTCTTGTTGATACAAAATTTGATCTGTGGATCTTGCGTTTATATAAATTATGATATTGTTTGTTTTACTATTATACATGTATAATTCATAAGTAACTTAAAAGCGTTGAACAGTTTATCACCCCGGGGACAGCGATTTATTTTTGCCAAGCTAGGGAACTATTTATATCAACAATTATCCTCCGGTATTCATTTGAATTGCTAATCAAATCGCATAATATTTTCGATGTTAAATTGCATGAGTTGCGAACTCCGTTAGTTATGTTGTGATTTTAGACCGTGCTTTACGACCAATAAAATGCACTTTAATGTTCGTTGTGGGATCCTACTTCGTTCCTCGTCTGATAATATTGCTTTTGAATAGAATGCCGTTGCATTCTTGTTGCTCCCCCACTTGAAAAAAGTCTTTACTTTTTTATTTTATTTTATGGGTATTAAAAAATGTTTAAAGTAAGCATTGCAATGCATTTCTATAATGATCATTTTCAGAATTAGCCAATTAATTTACCTAATCATTACTAAACCAACTACTTGCTTTATACTCTAACCCAGTGATTCTCAACCACTGCCGCGGCACTTTTGTGTGCCGCCAAATTTTGCAAATATGTAATAACGTTAACATTTTTTTTTTTTTTGGTCCATATTGATATCCACTCGTTCTCCTGTGAAAAGAAGATAATCAGCGGCTTAAGGCCGGGTTGTTAATATTATTAAATTATATCATTTAAACAGAAAAATATTTTTAACATGAATATATATTTACGTTTAGTTATTATTGTAGTATATATTAGTTCATTTTGTATATTTAAAATTTTTGTCATAAATTATTTATGCAGTGTATTGTAGTAAGTAAATAATTTTTACCTTTTTCTTTGTGTGCCGCCAAATTTTGAAATCGTTAAATATGTGCCGCAACAAAAAAAAGGTTGGGAATCACTGCTCTAACCCCTCCGCGAAATTTAAATTTTTTTGTAAAGTAATAACCGTTTTCTCTCTACTTTTGATATCGCATTGCAGAGAATAAGTTTTTCTAACATTTATCCCGAGGAAGTTATGTTAAATTTGTATTTGTTGCCAAGCTTTGAATGCAGGATAACGGGCGTAATATGTTGGTAACAATTACAGGAAGTGGTGGCGTTTTTCTAGAATTACACTCTCATTAGTTGCTTTTTACGCTGAGGTTGGAATAACAGTAGGTTCATTTAACTCATCTCTTTCAGTAAATTGTACTTCAGTGGAGGTTATAATAACGCAGTGACTTTAAGCCTCGGACTCCATTCCATGAAACTATCCTATGAACTGCGTAAATGATAAGAGAACAGAAAAAGAATGTAGTGACATTAAAATCTGTTTAAATTTAAAAAGCTAAGAACTATTGATACTAATAATTACAATAACTTATTTATAATAATCCAACTCTTCAACGTTCTAGTTACCACTAATGAATAAGAAGTGAAATAAAATAGAATTTCATAGTTGTATTGTTGTCAAATTGCTTTGTTGACCACAAAAGAGTTATTGAGTTACCGCAAATGTCGAAATCCCACAGATAAAGGTAAAATATACCTTACCGCTGGAATGCCACAAGATATATGCAAAATAAGTTTAAAACGAACTTAAACGTACGCTTCAAAGATTGAATTTAATACTCGATGTTTCTTAATTAAATAATAAATGTGCTATGAATTATTTAAAAAAAATGTGTTAGGGTAACAGATTAAGAGAGAAACAAGAAAACGGAGGAAAGAAAGAAAATAAGTTAGAAGTCAAAAGTTGTACCTGTATTAAAAAGGTTTCAGTTTAACTCTTAATGATTTGGTTAATATTAAGTTAGATTTAAACGCTATAATATAATTTATAGCATGTACTCCAACCATTAACACGACCTGTAGACTGCACGATAATCTAAATTACAGGTTTTTATAATTGTTGACTAACTGATTGTGTTAACATTAACTTCAGTTCGACTGTTTGTTTTAATATAATTTATCCGTTTATTATAAAACAAAAAATTTGCATTTTGAGTAAGAAATTTAAATATAATACTGATTTTTTTATAACTACTAGTGCTTGTGTTGCCTATTCAAAAATTGTGTACGTTAATATAATTTATTTTTCAACTACGAACAATAATTAGATAACTACTAAATAACAGGAATGATAAATTTGTTTAAACTTAAAACAATTTTTTTTCTTATGTTTATTGGAAACAAATAAAAATACTTTAGAATTAATCAGACATAAACAAGTATATGTTTGCGGAATACATTACAAAAATCCTTTGCCCTTCAGTGGACGTTCATTTTAGGTGATGGTGATGGTAATTTTTTATTTACTATCAATTTTCTGCCAGTCAGAGTTTTAGAGTTGTGACAAAAATATTACATAATAATAAGACATTTATTTATACTACAAATCCAATAATATATATAACTTATATAGATAAAATCTAATACGAACCAGCACCTTTTAGACTCTGACATCACCAGTGTTTCTGTTACTAACTATTACTTTATTCCCTCGGATTTGCACTTCGCTTAGGCCCGTGTATATATCTGTATACCGGTTGACACAAATCCGAGCCAAAATAAATGAAAACATATAATGCAAATAAATATTGCAGAAGTATATGATTATGTAAAGGCAGAGGTCTCAGCAATTAATACTGGTTTTCAGACCCGCCCACTGTCGCCGTCGTCGTAACTATGTTAGCATGCGTATGAAATAAATTGAAAATAATTTCGTAACATATATAATAGTAATTGATATTAAATAAATACGTATTAAATAAAGTTTAAATGTGAAGATAGAGGACGAGTACGTAACAACAGATAGCGCTATCGAGAGATAGCCGCTGGTACCCGGGCCCCTCATCAGCCGTCATGCGGCGCGTGGATGTCGCGATAACTCCGGCCCTTGAATCACTCTCATTTGCCTCATTGTCCTGCCTCCTAATGTATCAGTCTTCACTCAACTTCTGCTTCCTTTACAAACCTATTTGTATATATCTTTGGATAATTCACAACCACAGTCTAGTCCCAACGTTAGCAGAGTATACTCGCTTCTTATGGGTACTAGATAGCCGATAGACTACTCGAATATTTTTTTTGTAAATATATACATGTTATACATAGAAAACACAAAGACTAAAAACAAATGTCTCTCTGACTCAGTAGGCAGGTACACTACTAACTGTGCAAATCGGTCAGTAATATAAATATGTATTGACTGTCATTACCTTTCTATCAAAATAACACCCGTTTTGAGATTTTTTGTTTTTTAACGCACTGTATTAGATTTACTATCTAACAAATTTAATAATGAAATTTAATATATATTAAAATCAAATCATACCGTTATGAGTATTCGACGAGAATTTGTAGAAATAAAACACGATTTACAAGAGAAAAAATCGTCTTATATCTTCAAGGATTGTAAGTTCAGAATCAAACGTCCTTCATTGCTGTTGTGTTCATTGCTGACAATAATCTGGTTTTATATTCTACAATATGTCTTCATAGCATCTCTTCTTTTCAATCTTTGCTTTAGATATTTTCTGACGTGTTGATCTGGTCATGTTCTTTATCATCTTTTAACGCCTTTAAAATTTACTAAACTGGGACACGGGAGTTGGTAATGGCTCGAACTTCATGAGACGGAGATGGATGTAATCAGGTCCATTAGCCGTCGCTAAAGGTGCCTCACTCAACGTCTCCAAATTGTTTACGTTATGTTACTAAGTATCTACCGTTATACATTATATGCTTTATTTCCAGCAATTTTACATTATTACCTAACAGTTATATCTTATTGGCTACTTCTCTTATCAAGTTTGAAATAAAAATCACACTTTGTTCTGCAGAGTCGTGTAGATATGATAAAGGTTGCTAGATCAGTTACTTCTATTATCCCGCTATATTTGTTGTATATATTCATCCATATTTATGTTAAATAAACGGTAAATACAGGTTAATGATTCCTACAAAACCAATAAGAGATGAGGCTTTTTTTATATATATCTAATAAGTAAAATTTTAATGTGTTATAAAAGTAGTAGTAGTATCATATGATAATTAGGTTAAGTTTTAAGCCATTATCGATAAAATAAATGTTACTACTAAAAAAAAGACATCAAGGTCAAATTACACAAAGTAAATTAAGAAAATCAATCTGTTCACACTAGCATTATGAGTTAAAAAATTAGTTTCGCAATTAAGCTTTCGGCTTAAATTCGTATAACCCTACCCTCTTCGAACACCAAGTTTTAAGCCGACGAATTTGCAGCGAACTTTCTTTTAAAGTCCATAAGTCTCTGCTGTTGATATTTCCGCTAAAAGATTCTAAAGCTTTAACATTCTTAGGCGTTGCTATTTGAAATTAAACTTGAACGCTTTTATGTCACTGTAATTACGACGGAAGTGAACCGAGTTAATGAATTTGTGTTCTCTTTTACAGGTACGTAGAGATAATTAAAGAATTACTGAAGATCATGCGTGTAAGTATACGTCGCCTTTAAATATTTTAGAAAGTCCTTAAATATTATAACTAATAATTACTAATGGAAAGATAAAATCAAACGTTTATTTGTTTTTCTGAAATTAATCTATGTGTATGTGTGTGTGTAAAGTGTCATAATCATATCAAGTAGAAGAGAATCAAACTAAGAATTGATCCATGATACCTGTCACCAAATATGTTACCAACAAAAATCATGTTACAATAACGTACTGTTCAAATCTGTATTTATTCATTAGAATTAGCGAAGAAATAAAATGTATTAATGTAAAATTAATTAGTTATAATTTATTTCTCGGTCATATACGAATTTTTGAGGCCGAGATATCTCATATTATCAGTATGTAAGGAATGTGCTATACGTCTCGAGGACATGCGGCGTTCGCTACCCAACCACTGAGCCTGAGCTTCTGGTGAAGAAAAAAATACTGAGGAAATTGACACATTCCAAAGAGCAGCTTTTATGAATATGTGACGTCCGCCAACCCGCAATTGGCTAGCGTGGGAGATAAAAGGCCACAGCTCCCTCTTTATAAGTGGCCTAAGCAGTGAGAACATTAAGTGCACTGTTTATTATATTATTATGTGAAATACTAGCGGACACGGCAACCTTTGTTCCGCCTAACGGTCAATAAATGAGCAGATTTATGGTTTTAAAATAAACACAAAATTATACAATTAAAATTTTTATTATAACAGTACTATAAAATACGGAATTTGATTGAATTATGTTAAATCCTATTCCCGACGAAGACATATCCAAAAACACAAAAATCGGTTCAGACGTTCTCGAGTTAGAAGTGTTGTAACCAACGCGAATTTCTTTTATGTATATAGATTAAACGACGATATATATTAAACACAACGCCATCTATTGAATAAGGACTCAATCCAGTCAACAGATACCGACTTCTGGGGGTGTCGTTTGGAAGTAATAAATAATCGTGTTTATCAGACATTAAACAAATAATTTGGTATTAATTAATATTGCTACTATAAATTGAGATATAAGTTATCCTATCTTTCAAGTTAGATCAAATTTGCACATGGTGTGCAAATGTGATTAAAATCGGTTAATTAGCTTAGGAGTCCATCGCGGACAAACAGTGTGATACGTAATTTGTGTATAATAAAATGAATAACGTAGTATGTTAAAAAATATTTTTAATTTATTAAAAGCGCTTAGTACCTATTTGATGTTATGGCTGTGTGTATAAGCTCACATGTAAATACAGACACGTCGGCGTGCTGGTGCAAGTGAGTATGTCGAAGGAGGAATCTTCAATTAAATCAGAGGGTTCATAACGTTTGTCGGGTGCGGCCCGCATTATCCTGACAGAGCAGGCAATCACCGAGCAGCTTAGGGCGAGCGACCGAACGTAAACGATTTGGAGCATTCTCACTTACACCGACGCGAATTGATCAAATTGTTCGCCCAATGACTACACGTTGAAGATCCACGTCACCCACATCACAGTCATTGTTGAACCTATGATTTTAGTGTTCGCCGGAAGTTAATAACAAGAATATTCTTTGTTGTACACCGACCATCTGATGATGGTCACTCAAAGCCCAGCTCAGCGGTGAACGTCGCCCAGCATTATCATACAAATAATAAATATATGTGGAAACGCGGGGTTGGAAACACATAAGTAAATTTCCGTAATCTTTAATTCGTTTTTGTATAAATCAATCTTTTTTATTCATATTCCTCTGTCAATCACCAGTCTAACTTTTAACCATTTTTCTCACATATATACTCAATAATTAAATATAATGTAACCTTGATAGCTCAGTTTACAATGCTATCGGACTTGTCATATATCTCAAACAGGAATGAGTTCAATCCACGCTATCATTAAGCTTCCGGTGAAGGAGAACATCGTGAGGAAACCGACATGTCCCCGGTTCAGTAGCTTTTGTAGATATGAGTCTTTGGCCAACTTGCACTTGGTCAATTTGATGATTAAATGGCCACGACTCTCTCAATGGGAACATTAAGAGAACTGTTTATCTTTATCTATACTAAATAAATAGAAACTAAAGCGTTTGATGATCGAAGCATTCAATGGCACAAATAAATGTTGAGTTTAAACTCTATAACCTTAATTACTTAAGTATCTTTTGAATGAATATTACGATTACTTTAAATATTATCAGTTTTATAGTAACTAGGCATCTAGTCGAATTAAAAAACGCAAATGTAGAAATAGCAAATTATAAAAACCTTGAAGTTATAACTATATACATGAAGGTGACATAAGTGTTTATCTCCTGTAGTAACTCATTATTTCTCTTTTGAACGGAGACTAAAAAAATCTACATCATAAATAATATTTTTCAATGGAGTTTTGGTTTCGACCTTGTCAACGTTAAAATAATCTTAACCTAAAGATTTAAGTTTCATTTTAATTCTTTCATAAGTGTCCAACTAATCATAAATAATGTAAAAAAAATTCTTAACATTATTTTAGTAAATGTACTCTATATTTTTGACTTTTTCGTTTAAGTAATACGATGACTGTGACATTTTTAACATTCGCAGTTTAGTTAGTAATATATTAATCTGCTGAAACGAATTGAACGGTAAACATTATGAGCATAGATCATCAACGCAGGTACGACTAAGCAATACGTCGTATAACTGACTCATAAATCGGTAGACGAATAAAACATCCATTTATCAACAGTGACTCATGAAACGGTTTTCCCTTTTTTTCTACGTACATAATTAAAACAGTACGGCGTTTCTAATATCCGTACCGTAGTACGTAATATCGGTACGTAGTGGGTACATATTTATAAGCGTCGGAGCGGAATGGACGCCGTTGTGTCCGTGTTGACCGCAGCGCACTCTCGACTCGATCTCATGCCGTAAACATTTGCCCAGTAACCGATCGACGACCTTATTGACTGCTATACGATACTGCCTTTGCGAGACACTTCGTTGTATACTTTAACGGGGAGGCTTGAATGTAGCTTGAATGTGAACGCTCGCAATAGTCCATCGGAGAAGTTAATCAACGTTGCGGTTTATGCATCGCTACGATTTAATTATCTTAAAACTCAACATATTTCTTATTATTCCATAACTATAAATTCCCCGTACTGAATTGTAACTTTTTTAATAACCAGTTCGACTTAATTGTTGAAATGATTACGTTTTCATCGAAATCTGTAACGTCTGCTTCATAGAGAACTAGCTGCACCCGGCGCGCGTTGCTACGCCAACAACTAAAATAAATTTAAGAAAAGTGGTTTTAAAGAAAAAGCAGTACACAAATATCCAACATGTCATATTCGTTTCCTCTATGTAAAAATACATGGTCATACTGATTTTCATGACAATCGGTTCAACGGGGCAGAAGTTGCTATTCTGCAGCGCCACCTGGTGGCGAGTGGCATTAACAAGCATATTATACAAACCTTCTTCGTGGAAAAATACATAAATGTACCAATTTTTATAATAATCGGTCCAGTAGTTTTTGAGTTCATCGATGACATACAGACAAACATTCAATTTTATATATATATAGATTCGACTGAGTATAAAATGAACAAAGCATTATATCAAAATTTTTAGGTGTAAACAGAAGTATAACTTTCACGTAAATAGCTGCTCCAAAAGAATGATTTAAAGTAGAGAGAGAAACCCGACAAACATCTCTTGGCAAAAAAACATCTCTTGGCAAAAAAACGTGTTAATGTATTATATAAGGATATTTCAATCCATTGAGAAGTGGAAGTTTAATAGCCAAGACATAGCAGAAATGACAAACAACGCTTTTTAAAGCTATCCATCACATATAATACATGACATTTATGTAAACCACGGATGTTACTGTACAATATACTATGTTTATTTCCAAGGTTTATTGTCCACATGAACCACGTAGATTATCTGTATGTAACTTGTAATGTATGTAAATATGAAAGAAATTTCGCAGCTTCTGTACTTTATAAGGAAATAGTTATAGACATGAGCGATTTTTTTTTAAAAAACATTAAAAAAACATCCGTGGTTGTTAATTAAATTGCAATGGTTGGAAACATCATCTTTTAGAGTAACTTGTTCATCGCAATATATATTACATACAAAAAGAGTTTCAACGTTGTGAGGCTGGGTTGTAAAAGTTTAACAAGTAATATTAGTATTTATACAATATTTTACAGTTTACACGCGCTGTGGCAAGTTTTAAACAATAGTTAATTCCGTTCGTCGCAGCCGGAATGCAAATGTACCTGCAGATGTATTTCCGCAGAGAATATGTTGCCTTTTACACGGAACATGGTTGTCTAAACAAAATACGAATAAATTTTGCAATATATTGTTATTTAGGATGTTACTCTAATACTCTATATCTATTCTATTTCATTTATTCAAAATAAGATATACCTATAACTTATTTTGAATAATACATATAAACCGCATAGAATTGAAGAAAGTTGTTCAGAAGCGAATTTTCTTAAATAACAAGCATTGTTGTAAATAATTCACTGATTCATATTTAACTTATTTCTCCATTTTTGGTATATAGGGCTTTTTCTCGCAAGGGATCAAAGTAATCTTTCCAATATGCAGCACAAATTGATGTCATCAATATTTAATAAAGAATATTGTTTTGCTTTACATGTGAACTAAATGTAATGTAAAATAACTGTGTACAACATATGCGTTACGTTAAAAGTTGTATGAATGAGCGCAAGAAACAGTTGGAACGAAACGGTCCATGATCGATTCCAGCAAACACTATGCAAAAGCCATCGTGCCGGAGCATCGTGATTCGTAAAACAACGGAATATGTCAGTGGAAACTGTTTTTAATGAAACGTGCATACATTTTACTATGTAGAAACAGATCGTACTCGTCTACTTCTATAGATATATATTTAACATACTTTACAACATTCGGAATTGTATGCTTTCACCGCCAGTATTGACGAGAGGAAAAGCGACTGATATTTATAAAATTTAATACAATTTCGTGTTCTTTTAATAATCAGGAAAGAATTTAGTTGGAAGTAATATCTGTGCTGTAATAAAGACAAAACGAAATTTGAGTTTTATTATAAGTTATAAGATTTAATAACTTAAGTTATCAGGTGATAGTACGGAGGAGAGGTGATGCAAATTATTAGGATAGACCGTACGAATTTATTACGAAGTGGCATTTCCTATTAACTATGCGGCCGGGGAAGGAATGCGAGGCGGCCCGAGTGCCGGTGAATCATGGAGGCGGTGGCGGTGGCGGTGGCGATGGCGGCTGGTGCTGAGGTCACGTTGCTACGCGATGACGTCAGTGATGCATTACGTCGCCCGAGCGAAGAAGAAGCGGCTCCATGCACAACATAACCACGGCAGGAACTTTAAGAAAAAACAAACTTCACTTTAATAATACCGAAGAGGCTGCATGGTCTTACAACCATAGCCTGTTACAAAAAACAGGCTCAGAATTCATATAATCCTCTTGTAATAACTTATATATTTTAATTACTATCACAAAAATATAATTTATAATATTTAATAACAAAACTATAACCATAACCAATAATGAAACAAACAAAGGAATCTTTTGGCCTAATGAGGCTGCATTAAAGCCTGGAATGAATGGTATGCACTACGGAACAGAGCACGCTGGTCAATTCAATAATATATAATTTATGAACAGCGATAAGCATCCGAATGATATGAACGATTTTGTGCTTTATTCCATTACAATAGAGGCGTTGTTCGTATGAAGAAAAGGCCTGCGTTGAGGTCGATATATCTCGGGGGCGTTTATTGGCGAGAATTGGGCGCATCCCGGTTGTTCGACGAAATCGCTATCCGTCCTACGTCGCTATCATTCTATGGGAGTAAATTTGAACGCTTACGTGTGATAAATTTGATATCATTTAATATTCCACTAATTTATACCATGCAGTGATGGACTACGGAATATTTGCTACAATTTTCATTTGATAATGTTTGATTGTATACCAGAGATCGATGACATAATTATTGAACTAAATTTTACACTTCTGCTATTAGAATTCATTTACACTGGCTTCTTGAATAAAAGCTGATCAATTGTGAATGAATGTATTAATTAAAAAATTTAAGTCATGTTTATCAAAGTTGTACGTAAGAGTATATGTTTGTATGTATTATAAATGAGTTGCAGTGGACGTATTGTATTTGTTAATACAATTTAGATCTCGTTTCCCCCAAACGTGTATGGCGGCGGCTGTCCGCTAACATAGGTCTCGTTAACGACTCATTCATCGGCAGCCATCTGGTCTTGTGGGCACGTTCATCCCGATTCGAACCGTAAATGGAAAAAAGGACGTCCTTTGCGGTCTGCGGATATAGTTGTCATCGGTATAAATTAGATTATCGGTTTCAAAACAAAAAAAAATGTGTGCGTATAGCTTAGCAATTGTACTTCAAAGTAATTTTTTGACTAGGAAAATTTAATACTACTTGAAATTTAAGATGTTAATTGGTGTTACTGGATATCAGTTAACGATACCTTCGGTGTGGATTAGATCCCATTAACGGTCGTTATACACCTAGCTTTGAATCAGATCTTATTTACATTAATCGTGTCCGCGCGGACGTCGTGCGCCGTCTGTCATTGGCCGCTTGGCGTCAATTGCTCCTTTGTATGAAGCCGTCACTGTCGGTTCATCACTCCTACACTATTCATAGAACGATCTATAAACATCTACCACACGACCGATCGACACATTTATACTTAATCATTATTTAATTTTGATTCATCAATACTTATAGCTAATAACTGATATTACACACCCAACGTCTTTAATAATCATTTAGTATTACCATTGTCATAATTATAAAAACATATAAGACTCATAAACTAAACTGCTGGACAGGTTTTTTAATAAACAAATATATTGTAAAGCTATTTTGCTTTTTTTTAACACAAAAGCAATAATTAAAAATATTTCAGATAAAATCTATGTAAATATAATAATATTGAGGTATATAAGTATAAGAGGAAGATAAGCTAAAATATTTTTAAATAATAAACGGTTACTGTGATCTGTATTAATTAATATATTTCATCAAAAGATGTTGAAAATCAATAATTTCTGATTTTGTAACAAAGTGTCCAGTAAAATCCATATTAATTTATTTTGTATATTAATTATACTACATCTAAATTTGTTAATTCTTTATGATTACTTTTCAACAAACACGGCCAATGAACTGTGTTTATGTAAACAGATAATTTGATAAATAACAATATGATTTTCAAGCGCAGGATCGGCTGCGTTTTCTATTTATAACCTCTATTTATATCCTCCAGTAACAACGCATCGTGTAAAGTACAAGGTCTCTTTGTTTACATATTATAAGTACAAAGAGTATGCAAAAACAATAGAACAAAATTTGTGAACAATTAGTAAACAGTGCTATAATAAAAGTGAGTTGTTTCTTTGTAAAGGTAAATTTTGTAATATA
>DWHU01001422.1:0-12602 GCA_018247975.1 Parides photinus | reverse complement strand
TCCGCCTTTTGCCTCTTTATAATTTTGTCTTTTGTACTGTTTGTTTCATTGTGTGCAATAAAGTTTAAATAAATAAAATAAATAAATTAACAATCACCATTTGTCATTAAAAGCTTTTCTTTGATCCTATTAAGAGTAGTTGAACAGGCGGAATTATTAGAATATGTGACTTACACGGAGAAACAAATAAAAATGTAAAGTTATTTGCCACTGGTATTTATAAATAATAAAGATAACTCTTCCGTAATACGGTAGTGAGGTTTACAGATAATGCTGTATTTTGTTAAAGCGTGTTGTATGAGACCCGGGACTGGTACAAAAGGGGTGACGACGTTCCAAAAACTTATCAAAACGTCTACTTTTTTACTCTAATTTAATAATTTTCTTAGTTGTTACTGCTCAGTATAATCAACAAAGAACGGTTTTTCGATGGAATGATTGAATTAAAAAATTGATGAATTTTACTATTATTTAAAGTTTTTGTATGTTCTTCTCTCTTTAAAAAATCTGTAATTGTACTTTGCTAGCTGATTCTTACCATGTAATTTAAATTTTCTCGGTATAGAGCTAGACCGTTTTGCAGCTTCTTTTTGAATTGTAGACATCTTTCAGTGGAAGCGTCTGTAATCGAGAAAAATTACTCGAGTTTTACAGATCGGCTGTAAAAGTACAGTTGGATAGAAGTTTTTGCAGTTTTCTTGTCATGTTATGACGAAACCGTGTTGAATTGCTATGTTGTACGAGGTTATCTGTATATACAAAAACACTTTTATTTATTAGTTGACTAATATCTTCATTTTTATTACTTGATTTTAAAATCCTTTCAACATAACAACTATAAGGTTGTTAATTTTTTTTTGTTTGAAAAAATCTAACTATTTATTAAATATTTCAATAATATCCTTTTAAACATTATAAAAATATTCATGAGAGCAATTATGAATCTACTCATAAGTTGCGAGTAATGTTATGTTAGGCTTTGATGTTTTTGTATAATTATGTGTTACCAAAGCAATTTATGTTATATTACCCTTGTTATACTGAAGTTCATACAAGGATTTTTTCAACCAAATAAATATACGTCTCTCAAAATGTTCTGTTGTTATTTCGTTGTAGTAAATGTTTTACATTGCTTTTAGAAGTTTTGATTCTACTCCATACTCCTTTACTAAATATTATTTAATAATATCACTCCTTCACATCTAATTCTCAAGTAAATTTTATGTGATGTTAATTAAAACAAGTCTGTAGACGGTGAAGCGTGCTCTTTCAAAATATTTAGGCTCGCATGCGAGTCTAAGTATTTAAGTATTCCTTCAGTCAAGGAATACAACATAACCATTATGAAAATATTTTGACAAGTAATTTAGATAAAGAAATTACAAACACCAAGAGGTAAACAGGCAAATTCAAAGAATAACCACTTTTGTGGACATACACACTCGCACTTGGCCAGCATAGTGACAAAATAATTACTATATCATTTAGCATGTCTACAAATTTTTGCAAAACGACATCTTGCATTACGGTTTAATAAATACAAAGCCCTTAAACTTCGTGGTAAAAATCTTTCAGTGATAGTATAGAGTTTCCTTTTTAACTTAACAGATGGCATGATATAAAGTTATTTAAACCTTACAGAATGGTTACAATATTTTTTTTAATATATTGTATGTATGTATATTTTACATACGTTATATTCACGAGTATGTACAAATTAAGTATTAAAAAAACAATACTAATAAATTACTTATTTAAAGAAATATATAAATCAACCATAAATTATTACTATGATCCGCTATATAACAATGTATGGTTTTCTTTATATAAGTACAAGTATTATAACTTGTAGTATATTAAGGATTACGACGTTCGAGAAAGTATTTTCGATAAAATACTTGGCTCTTTGTAAAAATAATCATCGTCATCATCTAAAAGAAGCCCACTTCTACCTTGGGCCTCTCTAAGATGACACGAATCAGTTCTGTGTTATTTCCATCTAGGATCTTTCTTAAACTTTCACCAGACCGGTCTACTTTATGAAAGGAATTGTTTTGGCGTTAAGACATCTAAAGTACCTTGAATTAACTGAAACCTTTATGACGAATCTATCATTTCTTTGAAAAAGAGCCTTCTAATCACCCTGTTCTATCTTCCCTGCATTTCGATGATCTGAAATAATATCCAAAGCTTTTCTGGTTTGGTCGTCCACTTGACACAACTTCATCATCTAACCAGCTTTAACGTTCTTGACCTATTAAAAATTATATGTTACGCAACTTACATATGATATATTTTTTAAATAGTGGATATAGTCTAAGTTCGATATTCTTATTAAAAAATACAGTAATAGTTTTATATTGTATACATGAAATATATTTATTTCTTTTATAATTATAACAACGTGAAAGCTTATTTGTTTTACCTAGCGGAAGAAAATAGAACTTATTAAGTTATTTGATAGTTTCGTTGATTAGAGTAAAACGATGCTGTATTGCAGGCTGGCTGTAAGACAACGTGATATAACTACAATATTTATTCTTTTAATAACTTTATTAATTTGCCCTACATATAAAACAGCTAACAAATATTTTACCAAGAATAGTTCTAGTGTTTATTGTGCAAGAATTAAGAATAATGACGATTGAAACAAATTTAGTCGCTTCGGAGGTGTCTCATATTAACAAATAATGCATGTGATTGTTAATAAGAAAAAAAGGTAATGGAAAATGTATTTTAGTAATAGAACTAGGGTCTAATAATTAATTTAATACTGGATTATTCTTTAAATATATCACTAATATGTACTTTTTGAATAGGTAAAAAGATAATGTACTGCACGGTTACAAAGCTTTCATGATGAGACGCTAGAGACATCATTATGATAAGCTGATGTCATCATAAATGTGTTCTTGTTGTTTATAACATAACATGAGATAAAAGCATTTTTGCCCTTAAGTATTAACCGTTTAAAAAAATATTATAATCTCGTATTCACCTATTCAGTTTCAATAATATTATACGTCATCTTTAGTTCTCCTAGTTTAATCATATTATGTATTTCATTGTTACCAGATTGCATACAAACCATAATGACACGAAAAGTAGTAAATTGTGTAGTAATATTTATAGTGTAATATAAACGTAAACTATGATTAGTATCATTTTATGTTAACAATTATGTTTTTCTTACTAAACAATATTAATAAAATAAAGACAATCTGTCAGAATTTTAAATAAATAGATAGGTACTGTACATATAAATTTTCAAAGAACTATTTTTGTTGTAAAATTAATCGTATTTATTAAAAATAAATACTGAGTCCATGTATGTACAAATAATTATATTCAGATATGTTATATGTATTTCTCTCTGATTAGACTTTGTATACGAGATAAGATTTAAGGGTTAAACGGATTGTACGTTAAATGCTTAAAATATATTATCTCAAGGGAACTCGGCTGAAATTTGTGTTCACCCTAATCCAACACGGTCATCGGAGCATGTAACTAGGGTCGTGTTGTCTGCTTGTTAGATTGCTTATGGAGTCAACAGTTTATGTACATCTGTTAATATAATTAAAGTAACAAACTCGGGTAAACGTTATTCTGTCAATTTACAAACTTTGTGTAGAAAAATACGCTTCCGTATTTTAAATTTCCTCACGTATTCAATTGATTGTTCTTATTTTCATGAGTTGTTGTAGATTTCATCGGCACAGTAATGCATAACCTAAATACTAACACATTTCTAATTATGCACTTAATTGCATATATTTACATAAAAATATTAATATTTGATCCATCTAAATAAAAATTTCTTACTCTTACTTTATTTTACGACAGTCTTAATGAGACATTCACATGTTAACCGATTAAATATAAAATGATGTTCACATTGTTTAATATTATCCAGTATTGCTAACATAGACGTGACAATAATTGTTTTGTTGATTTTACTAATAATGTTCTTGGACTAATCGAATTTTTTATTGTTAATAATTACACACAAAGGTAAATTTTATTATTTTTTAAACACAAACTCTGATTGAGTGGCAAAAAATGTTTATGCGCAATGTTCGTCTTCATTACTTAAGTAGTCCCCTGTAGTACTCTCTAGGTTTATACCTAATCACGTCCCAGTATGCCGAAACCCGCCCCGGCACCCTCACCTTGCTACGACGAACATATTACCACCTCGACTTTACAATTCACACCGAGCTGGCTTAATTCTCAATGAAGATCCTCATCTTCACGTCCCACGAACCCGAACATCCTTTCAGTGGACTTCTTTTTTTTATTCTTCTTTATTTCCCACTGCAGGGACCCGGCCTTCTATCTCATAATGAGAGAGTATTTGGCCTTAATCCACCACGCTGCCCAAGTGCGGGTTGACGGATAAAGCCAGTGATATTTAATTTCTTAAAGCGGACATAACTCAGAAAAGTCATCGGTGCGCGCCGGATTCGATCCCGCGACCTCCGAATCAGAGGCCGAGGTCCCAAATCACTCGACTATAATGGCCTGGACTTCTTACCCATGCGGTACGCTGAGCTTGCCTTCACCCTATTCTCACTAGCCCGGGACTACAGGGCTGAAATAATGTGTCACCTGTGGGGCGAATTTGCGTTTTAAACTTATATTGCTTTACGCAACTATAGTTTTGTACTTGATTGCTTATTCACAAATTGACCTTCGGGTGTTAATTGGCATCAGGTCCCCGAGCACCGGGCCTTGTCGCTTTTCAGAAACTTTTTCTCATGTAAACTATTGCAATTTGCGGGACAGATTTGATAAACAGATCCCTTAATGGGGACCACGTATTAGTAAGCACAGCATAAGACGACTGCTTGTTAAGAAGACCGCCTACCTGGCGAAGTTCCTCGAAAATCACTGAGCGCACGTGAATTTAAGTTACACAGGCGAGCTGCAAACTTTTAACTTCAAAATTAACCTCGTCTGGATATATATATATATATCCATGCGACTATATATATATATATGGTTTAATAAAAATTTTACGAATCAACATTTATGTGAAAGTTATCAGCGGGACGGTAACATATTTCAAATATTGTGTGCGATCGCCATTGATTACAAACCATTAGGAATACAACTAGTACATCGCACTTAGAGTGCTTCGCCATTTCTATTCTCTATAACTTTATGAGCACATGCGTTTACATTTTATCGGCAATAACTCATTACGACGGTCACAATAGCCGCCACTTTATAAAATTCGATAGCGTGTTACGATCTGTTTGTGTCCTTACACATTTTCAATTTAAAATTATTAAAGTAATCCGCAACGGTTTTAGACAACAGATTTAAAATGTTATTTATTTCTTTTTCTAGCACTTACGTGAATGTTACCTTTTCTTATTTTCTAATGTAGTTAGATACTGCTAGTCTTTTAATTGACAGATATACTAAAAGGGCTCGTGGAATCCCTGACTTGAATAACGACACTATTGCATCTAAATCTAAATCTATACTAATTTAAACTTTGATATGAAATTTTTTAAGTATTTGTTTGGACTGAAAACAGACAGCAACAACAACAGCTGTTTATGTAATTCAACCTTTTAAATTGTTGTATTTTGTCGTTATCAATATTTACTACATAACTCATTTCATAAGTGAAACTTAAAACAATCTTCTTTTGAGATAAGAATAACGTCATAGCAAAACTCTTCTGAAATTAAATCAAGTGATACTAAATACTTGATAAAGTAACTCATAAGATGTAAGCGGAATAAATCTGCGGTATCCCGCAGAAAGGCTGCCGGTAGTATGGGAATCATTTTTACAAGTCGTAAATGGATAAGTGGATTGTAATGGAGTCATCATAACGATTTGAAGAATAAAAGTAGTCATTGATTAAACTTAAAGTATGCAGTAGTTACAATGCATTAATAAGTAAGATAGACTAACTCAAGAAAATTCAATGATTGAAGTAAAATATGTTAATGAAACGAAATCATTAACACCATCTGTTTTAAAAATCTATTCATTAATATTAAATTATAACTCAATAAGATATCTAGTTCCTAGAATATAATAACGTACTATAATTTAAAAATTCATTTGATATTATATAACCAAATACAATGGCTACACTATTTGTTACAATATTTTTTTACTGTTTTACATAATTACAATTTTTTACTGCATATTTTTTATTTAACACTAGATTTAAATTAAATATTCGGGTTTAACAAGTTATGTTGGCTTTTTCTTTATTTAAATGTTCTCGGCCATGATACTATGGTTCTTCCTTTAGCCAACATAGTCGTTATTATAAAAAATGTAAAATATTCAAGTGTTAGATAAAAAAAATATATAAAAATCTTCTTTTGCCCGTAAATACCTTGCTATTACCCCAAAGTATCAAATTTTAATTGGGTCTATAATAATACGTTTGTGTAGTAGTTTATGTGATTTATTTTAATCAGTATACAATCTGACTTTGGCTGCAAATAATATAATAAACGGATGCTTTCAGCATAGCCTTCTAAAGCACTTAAAAGGTCCATTATAAATTATGGCGGTGGCTGTGTAAATGTAGTGTTAAGTTTTATTGACATGTACAAATGCGGCCAGATCTCTCATAAACTGTAAAACATTGGATACCGATTTACTTATAATTATTTAAAAATGCAACATTAATGAACGTTGTCTAAAAAATAATAATGAATCTTAGTCTTTCTTTTATTAATGTATCTTCCGATGTTTTGTTAGGAGATTTACATGAATTTTAACTCCTGGGTTTGGTAAATTAGTATTATTGATTTCAGATATTTGTTATTAACATATAGTAATAACTTTGAAAAAAAAACTAAAAAGCCAGCCAAAAATAAAAACTGCTAGAAAGAGCATAAATTGATAACTGCATTTTCTTCATTATGTATGGAGCTTAAGATATTTTTCTTCTTAACAACCTCATTATTTTACGATAGTGTGTATGTGATGATATTAACGATTAATTCTTAACGTTGGGACGGATGGAATTAATATTTATGACTTTATTATCTACGTTCTTTTGAACGTAAGTGATGTTTTCGCAGTATCAATCGTAATGGCAGATTTCATCAAAATATTACAAGACAAATTCGACCTTCAGTAATAAAGAAAATCTTTGAAAATGGTGCTGTGTAATAAGTGTTCACATAAAAATATATAATATTTTTATAACAGTAGTTAAACTACATATATTTTTCACTGGTAGTTTACAATTGATGTGATGATTGATGATACTAACTAATACATAAGTATTTATTCAATTATGATATTAAGTCTAAACTAAAATATTTTGCTCAGCAGTAACCGACGAGTTGATATTAACAGGACCAAAGTTTTACATTTTTATTACAAAATATAACCTTAAAATGTACAAGATTGTTAGTAGATAATAATAAAAAACAAACATGATTATAGAAATAATGTCAAGATTTATGTTATATTGAATGTAAAGAGTTCTTGCGTCTACTACATTGTAGTAAATATTATTTAGTTTATTGTACTAGATGTAATAAAAATTTTTGAAGATAAATTTAACTAAGCTATGCATTACATTATTAAAATATACAAACGAAATTTATTCCTCTTGTACTTAAAGTATTTTCCATAGAATGTACTGAAATCCGTTTATTTAAATTTTAACTATTACAAAGATGTACGACAGTAACATTTTGGCATACAAGTAATACGTACTTAAACTAAAATGATAAAATGTATAAAAAATTATTTTATTTATTAAAACATTTCTAAAAATAGTAGGTATCTATTATCCTTGTTAAATAATTTTGATATAAAAAGTAACAGTATCTGGTTCCACAGGTAAAAGTTATTATATAAAATGATAATGTGTTTTTGTGTAAACATCCTATCTACGTCCACGTTGTTATGAACGTGTGTTTATCTTACCTACAGGCAAACATTCTACTTATTTCGTTGTATCGTTTTATACAAATTTCATCACAATTTATATATTTCCGAAACGTTTTAAAGAACTGAAAGAAGTTACATTAGAAATATAAGAGAAACCATTCTCATTCTAACAACACAACGAATATAATTAACTTTGAAAATGAAACCTTTTTACAAATATTAAATGGAACTGTTTGGGATAATGTAATACAATACAAAAATATATTTTAAGGCTTTCAAAAGGTTGTATAGTATGTAATTTCACAACAATAAATATTTTCTATGAGCCGTGATAGCCGAGTGGTTTGGGACCCCGGCCTCCGATTCGGAAGTCGCGGGATCGAATCGCGCGATCGAAAAAAACTTTCGAGTTTTTCCTATAATCATAAATTTATTTAAAAAATAGATTTTTTTAATTATTTCATTGTTTTAGTTATAAAGACCAATTTTAAGAGGTATTTAGCAAAGTGTTATTTTAAGTCAATTAAAAAAACATACGGAATTGTTTTTATTTACCTTAACAGTGTTGATAGGAAACAATTATTTACGTTTCCCTATTTCAGCAGCGAGGGCTTAGCGGAAGGCAATAACATCGCATTAATTTGTCATTTTTATCGTGCGTATGTTTACTGAACCATAATCGCTAACTGTAATTCATAGACCGAATTGTTATGAGGCAGTATCAGTTCGTCATGTTGTGGTTATTGCCACATTAACTCCATCAATCAAATCCATATATACCGAAATTTAATCATGTTCTAATCTTTCCTTTTCGCAAGGGATTTTTTTTAGAATTTTGTCATTCCCAGACGATATTTAAATCGTAATAAAAATTTACAACAAAAAATAATAAATAACAATAAAAATCATTTAAAATTTCATGTTCTCTAAAAAAGTAACAACTTATTAAAATGTAATTGCTTTAAAAATATCATTTAGTTATTTAAATAATTAATAAAATATTAGTTTTTTGGTTATATTCCCTTATACACTATATATAATTAGAGTACAATCATAATATCATGCACAGATCGGGGAACATAGAGTGCAATATAGAACATACATTAGTCACCCTTAGTTAAAATGGGAATAATTAACTGGTGTAATAATACCACACCATAGAAGAATGTCTGTGAAACTTAAGCGATGAGAGATAGTGCGATGGTGGCATAACTAAGCTCGTTAACATTCGTAAAAAATACCGTCTGACTACGTTGGCCACTTGGCACTACAACTTTTCTTCCCCGGTCGTAACCCAACAGGCAGATCCAAGACAAAGTGAAAAAAGGTCTAATGACATGTGTGAGCACCAAGCAACAGACAATAATTTTAAGGACAGAACGAAGTGGAAGAGAAAAATAAATAAATCTGACCCCACCACCATACGGAATAATCGCTTAGAAGAGAGAGATTCATTTATATGTAGAATGTCAAATATTAATACGTTTTCGACAAATCATCAAAAAGGAATTTGTTACATTACATTCCTATCACAGCGGCTGTAGATTTATACGTTTCATTTTAAAACATACCTTGTTATGTGGCAATAAAATGAAACAGTAAATCATTCCTAAATACCGAGTACACTGTTTTAGAAATAAACATATAGAGCATATTGAGATATAATTGCTTACGATACATGACCTATCTGAAGATAATTAAAGTGTCGTCAGTCTTTTAATATGAAGGGTTGAAATTGAGATGTCATTCTGGAAGATGCAACGTCCGTAAATAACTTGAGAGATTAATATCTGCATGCATATACTCTGTGTACTTGCACGGTGTCGACTAGCGGCTTTGTAGCGGCTTCGTAGCGGCTTCGTAACGGCTTCGTAACGACTTCGTAGCACTGGCTCTACACGACACCTACGTAGCGAGGACGCGGCAGGCTGCCCGTCAGTATATAACCGCGGCGACCAACCCCTAGCTCTCATTTGCTTTCAAAAACCATCAAGGGGTAACACGGAAGGAAAAGCTCGTTTCATAGTATTAACGTGCTTTACAAAAATTTCTCATACACAACTGGTACATTATTCGTGACAGCGGTAAGACTTTCTATTATATCATAATAATACGTAATATTTTTTTTATTTTTTCTACTTCATACAAACCATTTAGGTGGACTTAATACCATTGGCATTATCCTCCAGTCTATAGTAGTAATATTTAACGTTTTAATAATGTTTTTTCAAATAATACTTTTTAGCATTATCTAAAAGGAGTAGCCTAGTTATTTATCATACAAAAAAAAGAAAAATAGTAAATCCTTACTTTTTCAATGATAGTATTATTAATTTTAAATATTTTTAAAAATATTAAAATCTCAAATGCGCTAAAACGACAGCGTACTTGAATGTTTTTAGCGTAATTATTTCTATATTATTATGATTTAAACGTACATTTTCATTTTGTTTGTAATTAGTATTAAAAATTGTTTATGGATTTTTAAATGACCTGTTTCTCTATACATAAATGAAAAATAGGCTATTGAGATAATAAGTTTTTCATAAAAAAAGTGATGAATAATATTGATCAATACCAAAAAAAAAATGTTTTATTAAATATTTAATACCTATAATAATAACCAGAAGTCCAGCAATTAAAACGCATATTTGATTCTAAATATTTAGTTAAAAAATGTTATATTCGCTTGAACTGATTCTTGTAATGGATTACAAAGAAGTTTTTAACTTCTAATTTAATACAGTTTTGATTGGTATTAGTTTATAATCTCACTTCAATGATCTGATTGAATTAAATTGGAAAACTCATTATTTTCTAATAACTCTACAATAATGCTTTGAACTAAATGGATTTGTTAACTTTGTCTTTTTTAAAAATTATTTAAAAAAATTGCTATTGAATTATTTTTACTTCGTAGGTACTGTAAAAAAATTTTGAAATTTTGAAAATCATTAATAGACACTGACTCTTTAAACTCAAAAACAGGATATTTATAACAATGAAAAGTAAATGTCGATTGTAGATTATTAAAAGATATAACAAGATTTCTTTTGAGAAAAGTCCTGATAAATCAATATTTAAATCGTGCTCTATAATAAATATAAAACAATTATTTTCTTTAACTTTTAAAAATAGTAAACAGGCGGCATAAATCTGGACTTGTGACACATACAGATAGATTTTAGTTACATTTTAGTATAGTACACTAAATGTTCTTCCTAGTGCAAATCCGTTCATAATATTACTTTTTGGTACCTTTCCATAACCTTTAAAAATTTATTGCTTTATTTATTAATCTTTGTGGGACGCCTATGTTCAGCAGTGGACGTTTCCAGGCTGATGATGATGATCATTCGTGACCATACTCTGCTATACTTTTTTGTTATAGTGAAGAGGGATTTTCTACAGTTTTTGAGGAAATGTAAAAAGGCCTGGTATCTCTTAATAACGCATCTAGGCTAGTGCATTATTTTAAAATAAGAAAAAAATTATTTACATTTTTGTAATGACCAAATTTCGTTCGAACAATGATAGATTTAAAATAGTATATAATATTAACATATTCTTCTCTTTTTTTATTAATAGATATAGATGAGACTTGCTTTAAATAATTGTAAAATCACCATTCTTTTTCGAATAAAAGTCTGGATTAATGTAATCTTGTTCAGATACCAGTAGTTCAAAAGATTCAATACAAAATCAGAAATGTAGCCAGGGAAAGAGTACATAACATATTAAGTTTGATCAAATGAAATGTTTGTTCCACTACTAAAATAATTTTACAAAAAGTACGTGTAATGAAAAATAATTAATACCTGTGTAGTAAAACTTGAACGTCCTTGGAAACTTGATAGCGTGTAATATAAAGTTTAAAATAGTGATAATATCGTATAAAGTGAACACCTTTATGAGAAAACTTTGTTATGGTATCAAATGTTCCAAGGTGTAGGATAAGTTCAGGAAGTAGTCGATGCTTAAGTAATCACTTCGTCAGAGACTTTTTAAGTAAGGTGTTTCGCAAAACTTGATCTTAATCCACTTTCTCTTTATTTTTAATTATCAACAATGAAGTAAAACTCATTAAAACTTTATTACAAAAACTAAATTTATAAATTGTTGTTAACAAAAATAATGAAAATCGAATTAATCATATAAGATTTTTTTTTTGTTTTTTTAATAGATTAACTTTTTAACTAAATGGATCCCCCACAACAAAAAATAAGAAACCCGTGGAAACTCTTTAAAAAAACAGTAAAAGTTTTATTAATTAAAAAAAGAAAATAGGTTTTAATAAATTTATCGTAATGGTCTCATAATGAAAATACCTCTTGATGTTATCAGATTCTCTTGTCACGTGGAGAGAAGTAAATGTCATTATGGTTTTTCTGGAGCTAGATAGGGCGGAAAATATTTAAGAGGTTTATCATTGAAAGCATTTGCGTCTAAAATACATTGCGTATGTAGTATAAATCGCATTTTTAAATAACGGCGTCAAAGTACTTTTGCTAGGTGAAAATTATCCACCATTACTGTTCACAGGTACAAAGGTTTTTTTTCACGTTTTCTTCAAAGATTATTATCTCAATAATAACGTTATAAATTCATCATTCGCCTGCCCTTATCCCAATTACTTGGGGTTGGCGCAGTATGTCCTCTTCTTCCATACATCTCTATCATATGCCAGGTCCACATTCACACCCTTTTCACAC
>DWHU01001421.1:0-12603 GCA_018247975.1 Parides photinus | reverse complement strand
GACAGATTCCAAATTCAAACGTAATATTTTCTTTTTTTGAATAGTAACAGTATTTATGGCCAGACTAAGTATATATTCCACATTAAGTGTCTTCAATGACAACGGTCAATGTTATATCTACTATGATATTTTCTTAACATATTTATAAATAGATTCTTTGAACAAAATTCAATTACTTTGTACACAGATTTCGAGAAGAATTTTAAAAGTAAATTACAACAAAATAAAATTACAAATCGTACATGAGAGTTTCATGTAATAAAATTTATTTATTAATACATAGTTATACAAGTATATCAGGAAATATTTTGTTACTTTCGCGAGATCCTCAAATAACTATTATAGAAACTGAAAATGTTAAAAAACCTATCGATAGTTCTATAAATCATCTAAATATAAAATTGTAACAAATAATGCATATATCACATAGTATTATCTGGCGTTGATATTTGGTACACTTTTATCTTAACTAACTGGAATCGTCTTATCGAGCCGCACCAAAAAGACAAGACAAGTTTGGGTGAACTTGTCTTGATGCGATGTCAATTTTATCTGATGTAAGCGACAGCATTTTACCCTTCGTGTTTATAATCTTTACGTTAAAATGTTATCATTAACGTCATTTCTGTCCATTGACGTCCATAGGCAAATATATGTCTATCCAATTCAAAATCCTTGTGGTCGTCTCATGCGTTCTTTAAATTATTTAGAGGCTTTTGCTGTTTCTTGTGATAAACACCAATAATACGTTTCATTATCGTCTACCTAATTAACTTTTTTTAATTACAAACCGTTGTAAAGTAAAATTAAAATGGAGGAATAATGGATTCGAAGCCTTCTTTCACAATGAGAGAGCTGTGATCCTTTATTCTCAACACTGGCTATGTGTATGTTAGCAAAATTCAAATATTTATAATATAGATTGTTGAAAATGTCAGTTTCCTCATGATGATCGCCTTCACCGAAAGCTCAAGTTCAGTGGAGATCAAATTCAAACCTCTCTTAGAGAAGCAGTAGCATTAAACC
Organism: Parides photinus; assembly: GCA_018247975.1. Taxonomy (NCBI): domain Eukaryota; kingdom Metazoa; phylum Arthropoda; class Insecta; order Lepidoptera; family Papilionidae; genus Parides; species Parides photinus. The sequence goes on along the minus strand of DWHU01001421.1, from coordinate 11,577 downwards.
GACTAACAGACTGAGCCGACGTGGCTTGAATATGGCTTAATATTGTTCGGAAGTTCATATTTCCATAAAAATATTACTATTTTAATAGCTATGGAAAGTTGCACTAATTTATTCCGGTATAAAAGTATGACGAAGCTCGAAGTATTAGATACTACAAAGTACTACACACGGCTTCTGACGAATTACATGAACAAATGCGATGACCCACTCGAAAATAATAACAGTTCGGTAGTCGTGTTCGAGAGGCCGAGATTATTTTTTGAAATGCTCCTCCAGTGGAGTGCCTTCACCCGCTAATCTGTAGTTGTCATTAATTATTTTTATCGCTTATCGAATATTTCGGCACTCATTGCGCCTATGCTTTCGATTGCCTGTTAACACCGTACCGCCTGCAACGTCTGATAAGATTTAAAAAAAATATGCCAATATGTTCACGTTAAGCTTCTGCTCCACTTATTTTAGGATGATTCATTAATACTTAAAACGAATCTATTTTTTATCGCTCAGTTACGTGATTCGATAATAAAGCTTATGTACATTTATTCGTGTATCTATTGCATTGAACATCAAATTGTTAAGTTAAAAGAAATACTTTTATATTCATTACTTATTCGCAACTCTTTAAACTTAATAAACTGTGAGCTAAACGGGCAGGTATTTTCTATCAATCGTCCCAGGAGTGGTAGTGATATTTTCATGCACATAGTTTTAAATAAATAAAAAACTAAACATGTGTAATAGCTTCGGGGTAAAAAAAAGATGCCTTTATTTATTTATATGTTAATCATTAGTACTAAACAATGTTTCTTAATATTATTATTAATATAATAATGTACTCAGACAGACGGCTAGTTGACAAGTGTTGTGAACTACCGAGTGTGATAAGAGAACGTCATACTTTTTTATCCACATGTTATACTATAACATGGATATTATACGTACCATATACATACTAACAATATATGTTTTGAATTATTATCGAATATATTTGTAAAGCTAGCTGTATCCTGTATCTGTATAGTGTAGATGATGATATCTACACTCGGATATAATAATGTGAAGAATATAGATATTTTAAATGTCGTAACGACGCTAGCCATCTTTGAAGTTTGCAAAAATTTCGGCAATTAAATCAAAAGTTGCCACAATTGACTATAAACTGTGTATTAAATGTTGTAAATCCAATGGGGTTGGTGATGGTTCACGCCCTTGCTGGGGGCGACGTGTTCCGCTACCAGAGCGTGCTGATTGTTTAACTGTGGGGTGCGACGCGGAACGAATTTGTCACCAATAGACACTGCTCATGCCCTCCCGAGGCCAAGGCAGCTGTCGCCTATCAATTACACAGTGTTTGCGGCTGTTAGGATTGCAATTTGTTCATTATTCGATGACAGTTATAGATTTTATTGTTCCCTATATACGTCGTAGCACAGAAAAGGCCGTGGGATTTCTGATTTACTAAATACACCGCAAATTATTGGTTCTGCATTTGGTTTAATTTTTATCGTAATCTGTATATAAATGTCATTCTGTTATTTTATCTTTATATCAAGCATCTAAAATCCTTTCTGCGCTAAGATTTTTCTAAGAGAACTCTATCAGAGTTAAACTAGCTTTTTGTACAACTTTTCTAGTTAAAAATCACTATGTTTTTCATTTTGTATAAAATGTAATAAATTTTAGAATTACCACAACTTTTTTTTTGTTATCGTAAACATTGATTTTAATCAAGACTTTGTATGTATATATCGGTTTCATAGCTGCGCCTGTGTTGAGAAAACATTATAAATGTATATATCTGGCCGTACGTTTGTTTTGTTAAACATTTAACCGCAGCAAATGCGAACATTTAGTGGTTAATAGTAATTTGACTAGTAAAGGAATATCAATTTGTGAGCTCGGTGTTCACTGCTGTGCTTGCGTGCGTTGCTTTGCTGTCAGGAATTAGAACGACCACATTAAGTGAGTTTAGGTCTTTGAAGCAACAACTTGCCTTTTCCACGTCAGGTTTTATTACAGAGAGGAAATAAACTATTTTTATTGAATTTGAAATAGCAATCATTCGTTAAATCTTAAATTTTTGTTTATATAACGGTTGCTGTAACAAATGCGGTAACACAGAAAAAATATGAATAATAAAGTGCGATATCTCTAAAGTATATTTCTGGATGCCATCGTTGATGGTTCACAATAGCTAAATAGCTACCAGCTGCTTATGGGTGGGTGTGGCGGCGCCGGGTATCTCGATGCTGCAACCCCTTCCCTTCCCGCACCACGCCCAACCTCGCGCCCGCCCGTATTATCACAGCCGTGTGAAACCATTGAATCTGTGAGGGGTGCAAACAGGGGACAATGCTATATTTGCTGTGATTCTTTTCACGGCGCATTGTTTGTTCGCTGGCATCCTATAGTTGGAGTTAAATAGAGCGCTACCCCAGCAGATTAGGCAGAGATTTAGAAAGGAGTGTTCTGTCATACACACATTTTATATTGTCCTAGTGGTTAATTTTGATAGGTTGATTCGATTTTACGGAACATACATTAATTACATTTACAATTAATAAGTTCATAGTAATTTAATATTTCAGCACCCTTAAAGCTTGAGTTACAGATTTAATTCATAATTTCTGTTTCTTAATAGGTGGAATTGGTCAGCAAGCTAGTCCGGATAGTACTTCTCGCGCTTCTGAGCTATCATACGTTGGCGTATCGGCTTCCTCACCCGCGGTGAATGACCCGCGACACGACCAGGATCAAGACCACGATAATGATGATATGGACCACTCCGACGATCACGAACACGATCAACCTGCCAACAATAGCAGCGATCCAAACCTTGCTCATAAGAAGCGGAAGAGGCGCGTACTCTTCTCCAAAGCTCAGACTTACGAGTTGGAAAGACGTTTTCGTCAGCAGAGGTACCTATCGGCTCCTGAAAGAGAACATTTGGCGAGTTTGATACGATTGACACCTACGCAAGTGAAGATTTGGTTCCAGAACCACAGGTACAAGACGAAGAGGGCGGTTCAGGAGAAAGGAGCACACGATTTGAATGTCGGTAGTTTGAATTCGCCACGTCGTGTTGCAGTGCCTGTACTTGTTAAGGACGGTAGACCTTGTTTAGGAAAGCCTGACGGTCTGCCACCATTAGGCATGGCTTTACCACCGTACCAGCCGATGCACCATCAACCCCCCGTCGGCCACGGATCGCAGCCGAACGGTTGCTGGTGGTGATAATGAAAATTAAAACAGTGATTTCCTAGTCGTCAGGTAGAAGCTTTGTTGCTTTGAATTAGGTGATATAGATTTATTTTTTAATTAAGTCATACTTTACAAATTTATAAACTAGGGTTGATTTTTGTACGACTTTTATCTCTGTTCTGCGACCAATAGTTTAGTAATTATAGCAATGTGTAGTTTAAAATTTCGAACAAATTATTTTTATGAGTTACCAACACCTCGAATAACAAATAAATCGAAAAGTATTATTATTTTATAGTTATATGATTCAAGGTGTAAACAGTTCCTATTAACTCTTTCTGGTTGGACAGCTAATTAGCATCATAAAAATCTCTAACAATTTTCATGTGTAAGTTTTGTCAGTTATTTCTTGAAAAGGAATTTTTCTTATTGTTTCATTAGTGCCTCATTTTAATAAATGTGAGGTTTTGACATAAGTGGCCAACAATTACCAGTAACAGAGTCATTTCATTGCACAACATAGTTAGCTATGTTTAGCGTGCATATTCGCGATGCATTATGTACTATTTAGATGTACGGTTAAATACATTCCAATATATATAACTTGTACATTCGTGTAAAAAGTTTTTAATAATTATTATATTATTTAAGACCTAAAGTTATGAGAATTGACCAGATTTTATCAGAATGCAATATTTAGATATAAGGCTCAGTATTATAGTCGAATATACCAACTTAGTCAATAATTATTTATGTAAATTTCAAATGAAATTATATAGATTTACTTATTTTGTAGATAAATCTGTATTAGATAATGTATATTATGTAAATAATAGTTTCGATAAATTTAGTTACCAAATTTTATGTTACAATGTGTGAAGCGTATTGTAATCATTCAAATTCATACTATTGTAGTATATGTAAAAGTCAGCATTATGTAAAGTGAAATTAATGGAATAAAATATCATGTGATTATTAAAAAATGTCTTGTTTTTTAAACATAACAAAATAATTATTATTAAAATATACTGTTACCTAAATGTATATACCGTATTAAGTTATTCTCTTTGAGACAGAAGTCTCATTATACAAGTAATTTGACGAAGCACCAACACCCTTCATATCAGAACACAGTAATGTTTGCTTATTACTATTGTGTAGTAGAAATTGATATCCCTTACATAGATGGATCTTCTACAACTGAGACCTTTAACATTTCTCATATTCACCTGTAACTCTGGTTAGCTAACATAGATCCTGATATTTCAGTGAGTTTTGTTTCTACGGATAACTCCACAAAAAAAAAATAATTACGTATTATTACGGATAATTTATATATGTATTATTTACTATATAGTACAGTGATCTATGTAGTTTAGTTTAACCATATCCTGCGATCATTTAGATTACCATACAAATTAGTTTTGTTCAGTAGAAGAATAGTAATTCTAAAAGGATAATAAATGCGGGCTGGATTCAGTTAATAAGATCACGAAAAAGTCATAATCGCATATAAAACGAATACGTGCGGAATTGCTGCATAGGTATTATGTTATATTATAACCTGTCACAACATTTAACATTTCATACAAACGATGACAGTATTTATACACCAGAATCGGTCGTGATAACCGATAAAGCTTTCCTTGAGATAACACTTCGTTTGCCTATAATGAAATCCGCACGTCACTGATTGTTGCCTCAGGTGTATTATTTAAAATTATCAATGTTTTAAAATGTAACGCGTTATATAAGCTATTGTAGCTTTTACGTATTCATAAAATATTGACAAATTAGGTAAGGTAAAAAGCAACACAAATTTATGCAGAAGGCGCGGCGTATACTTAATTGATCATCGATTTTACAATCAAAATGATTATGCGGTCTTAGTAATTGCGTATGTAATTAATCAGTAATACAAAGTATTAGACTATTCTCTATTAAAAAAAAACATATTTGTATTGTAGTATTTTCGATATACAGATGAAACAAATCGAAGTATACTTCCGCATAAACGGAAATACAAATCCCGAAAAATTTATGATATTTATCTAGTGTTTTAAAAATATTGTGCGCGCTTTTACTTATAAATAGTTATAATTCTGGCAAGCTGGAAATACAAACCAAAATTCGTTTTTAAAGAAACAATCATTACAGATAAAGAGGTTGCTTTGAATCTTCAATGCAGCAAACAGCTATTGATCACTATCCCCCAGTTACACGGTTGTTTTCGCTAAACGTATTATATGTGTATATCTATATGTCGTCAGAGGTGTACGCCGTGATCGTGCTCTGTTTGTCAGTTAAATATTTGCCGGACCCGAGGTTTATCTAATCGTGCTGCCTACTGCGATAGCTTGCGACCCGATTACTCCGTGTTTGCTGGCCGCATCCACATTCTTCTTTACACCTGTTCTACTTTATTGGAAGCGGTACCCTTTTAGATTACGCATAATGTCTGTACCTAGAAATAACACAAACCGTAAATACTAAGAAAAGTCCATTTATTAACGTTCAATATAAATAAAACGAAGGTTCCGAAAATCAACAGCTAGCTCCTTCTTCAGGTTCGAATTTTCGCAAATATCTTTAAAAAAATTGAAAAATACATCAACAAATCGCTTGCTCGCTTCTCATTGAGAATCATTTGTAAGAGTACATTGATGTAAAAAAAAAACTTCTGGATTCACAATAAGCTAACGCCTTCTCGGATTGATCGAAAACACATTCAACAAAGCTATGTCGCCGTTTATTAAATAAATAATAACCTTCGTACAAAGGACGGAGTCGTTGGTAGTTCGACAATAGGCAAACAAACTGAGAATTAATTTTGATGAATTCTCAAAACGCCTTCGATTCTGTAGTTGTAAAAGGGCCGACAGAAAGGAGCGACTGTCGAAGCGAGCGGTTAAGCCGATTAGCTCGATACAAATACAGCCATTCGGGTGCTGACATATGCGTGAACGTCGCACCTCTATAGGATCCTTGATCGGTGAATAGGTATTCAAGAGTACCAGTAACGACCAATCGGAATTATGGCTACTGTTGTAATTTTAAAGTTTCAATCAAGTTATGAATAAAAATATTACATGGCAAAGTCTTCGTTAATTTTGATTAGTCTATCCTTGTGGAGTTTCTCTGACTAGAGGATGTTAGTTTTTAGATTATTTAGATTTTAGATGAAGTTAATTAGGAATAACAGCTAAGATCCTTATAACAGAAATTTCAGAAAAATGGTTTTTGTTAATTATAGAAGAAAAATATTGAAAGTGTAGTTACAGATATTATGTCAATCAAAAAAATAACATTGAAGTTTAGTAGTAACCGCGTTTATAACGAATGAGTGCATCCTGCAGGAAGCCACAGTCCAGTGGTGGAGGTGTAAGGGTGTAATATTGGATAATGGATAGATGAAAAGGGCGCATGAAACACAATATTGTTGATGTAAGCGCAATATCGTTATGATGGACGAGCGGCGGTCAGTGGGCGCAGTCGAGTTGAAACGCGATAACGGGCCCTGATGTTCATCTCCTACGTTATTAGTGCATCTTGCTTTCTTTATCGCTATCGCTAGTGGTTTCTTGTAAGTACTAATAAAAGACTTCATAATTTTTAATAAACTAAAAAGTCCAAAAATGTTATAATTGAGAACAATTATTAATCATCTGGTGAAGAATGGAACGTTGATAAGATTAAAGTATATATTCTCATATTATGTCATCGTCAGAAAATGTCCGTTCTAATAGTTAACATAATAAATCTGATTAAGCGAACATTAAAGCCCGAACACGATTCGAAAGTAAATCAAAGTCATCAAATATTGTTAAGGGATCTGAAGTACATTGTAAGAGCTAAGGCGGCACGCGTTCGCACCATTTTGCGGCTAACCCTGCACCGCCGTTGAGGCTCAACCGATTTATTGCTCTTCTAATAAACACGTCATGGAAATGCACGAATATTATTCATAGGGTTTTTATGGCTTAAGAAAGCTTTTCTTTTCTAATTACCACAAACACTAAATTCAGTCAATAGTCCTTTCAGAACTTAAATATTTAAAGATTGGTCATGTCAAAACTCATAAAATGATAATTTAAAACAACTAAATTACTAGAAAATATTCCGCGATTTAGCTTCTTCAGTGGAGCACTGACTCGGCTCTGCCCTTGTAACACGGAGGTCTTTGTCTTTCTTTGGTCGTTGACTAACCGCAAAGGAAGAATAAAATAAAACATTTTGTGTATATGTTTAAACTAAACCAACTGTAATTTTTTTGTACATCCAATAAGTGAGTATGTACAAAAAAAATTACAGTTGGTTTAGTTTAAACATATGAATTAAGAGCGAAAATTTATGATCCATGAGCTTTAACGGTATACGCGACGAAAACAACGTCTACTATTCATTCGCTTGCAGAAAAATGTTTTAGTTTTTCTATTTGTATCACAGCAGCCATTTTTCATGTGCCAGCTACTACGCACGGGCATAAAGGTTTACGACAGGACGTCATATTTATGGCGTTGGTATTGTGATATATTTTTTGTTGTTCGCATTAGGTTTTATCTGACTTTCCGCTAAATCAAGTAGCTACTGGCCGGTGTCAGGAAATACCCTCGTATATATCATCGGCGTCGGATGCGAGCAGTTTGGGGTTACGTCCCGGTTCCGTGGGGCGCGCCAGTTTTGTAACCATTTGTCTTATCGACTGTGTTAGCTGGTGATTTTCTTATAAGTGATGTATTCGGTGAGTATATCAAACATAAAAATATTAGTACGTCCTTTATCGACAATTACGATGAAATAGTTAGTTGGCCGCAATAAGACATACTAATTTGATCCACCCTTCACACGATTCTGTTGACAAAGGTATTTTATGAATAAAAATATTGCTTGAAGAAAAAGTAATATAATATATAATACTTTTTAGTTAAAATAGATAATTAATTTCGCTAAATAGTGTGTAACAATTTTAAGTCTCCAGCGTAAACTAATTTTTTTAATTATATTTCATGAATTTGGTTTCGTTGGCGATAAATTTCTGGTACTTTTTTAAAGGAAGTGGTATTATGTAATCCTTTTCTAAATCTATACAAAACATTCTTGTTAGTCAAATAAGTCAATTAGAGACGGATTAAATTATTAGTCTATATGAAACTGTTTACTATACTGGCCCATCAAGTTACTAACGCGTATGTATGTTTAGACTATGGCTTATAAAGACGAGGGGCTCGCTTGAGTCCGAATAAGTTGAATTAAGACGTAACGCGCCCTTTTTTTCGGTAAAAAAAGGGAAAATGAACACCGCGGAGCGGAAATATTACCGAGTAACGGCATTTCCGCACAATAAATCGCCGTCCAATCAAAGGAAACTCTGCAACGTGCCGTCGTATATCTTTATTAATGCTACACTTTATTTTATTGGTGTTTTTTATCGGCTACACTATTGTTTGTATTGTTTAATCGATAGCTACGATTGCTAAAAAATTTATTTTGACTTTTTAGTAATATTATTACATTTGAGTAAGTTTTTAAGTGATTAATGTCCTCAAGAATTTTTATTAAGTAAATTTAGAAAGTACATAGATGACAGAATAACCTGGCAAACTTATCCTTTTAAAACAACTTACTAATGTATTTACATTTTTTTTTAATTAGTTGTAAAAAGAGTTAAGTAATAAAATATACACTACGAACTGTTTCGTAAAATGAGCCGAAGAATTTGCGCTTACGTAATGCTCTAAAGTTAGGCAAATATTATGTAGTAGTTTCAGAAAAAATATCATCTTATTGCAATGTCTGAATGAGACACGTACATTTGTAGATTTGTTATCAAATGTATTAACCTATACATACTTCAAAAATACTTAGTAATCACGGTTTATACTAGAAATACTTCCTAGCGTGTTAATAAAACGGTCAGGTAACGTTTTGATAGAAGTTATGGTATTTATATGGAGGTTGTATGTTTACCTGAGCGTCGCCGTTATCTACAGGGGGAAGCTAAATCAGAAAATCGATATGAACACGAGCGATGCGCGTTTATTACAAGTCACTTTAACGTCCAATTTAAAAGTTCCCAGTTCGACACTCAGGCGAAATGCTAAAACTGTTATCTATTTGTTCATTTAAAATAAAACTTTCTTTTCTAGCTTAGGTTTAAAATACTTTTTAAAATTTACCATTGTTTGCTTGTTTTGTTAAGAAATATAGAAAACAGTCGAAATTGTACCTATTCATTTGCATATAGGCCCTAGTACCTTTTAATCAAAGACAAAGGTTTTGTTAACTATCATAACTTATATCTTATTTCATATTTATTATCAGTTTAGTATTTTATTTAGATTATCGTTGTCATAATCGTCATTGTGATCAATGTTTGACCACACAGAATAAATGTTATTGTATTTATGGGTTAGAATGAAGTCATCTAAATCTTTGGTTATTGACGCTTATTTCCCAGTAGTTTCAGAAAGGAAGTAGCAAATAGAGTCGTCAATATAAACGCACTTCCGATTCGGTCGGCAATAATTGCATCCCGCTGATTGTTGTGAAAGAGCTGTCAGAGAGCAAATTAATGAGTCGGTGATCAACAATAAAATGACCACCATCCAGTCAATACGTTTCTAAAACTGATCTCAGGAGCAGATGCTATACTATAATGACAGCTGAAATGAAGATGTTAACCGGTTAACGATACTTTAACATTTCTTTAACGTTGTTATAAATTTTAAAGTAAAATATACTGAGTGTAAACGATGTGTAACGAAGTTACAGTTCTATTAACATTTTAGATTAATTTTGATTACGGTTAACTTGATAAAAATTATATCTATAGTCTGGCTACAGTGAACACATTAGTAATTTTTTTTTTATTACAATCAATGTAATACAATATTGGAAATACTAAAAATGTTAGTCGCCAGTTTTTTATTTTCTATATGTTTAAGAGTAGAGTAAACTGAATCTCGCGTTAAAAACTAAATTAATCAAAAGGCAACATTTAGGCAGGGAGATGTCCGTTGAATATGAAGCTTTTATGATGTCTTCCTGCGACCACCGCGTCGGCGGTGAATCAGCGTTACTCCTAATGGTCATTTGGTTTGTTGCCATATGATTAATTACTGTTATCGAAGCGCGCACCAACCGAGCCAGCTGATGCCTCAATGATGAGAGCTGCTTAAGTACCAGATTGTAATTTACTAGATACGACAATCGTATAGGTATAAATTATATAAAAACATTCTTTATTATAATAGAGATACGTATAGAGTGTTTAAAAGTAACACGTTAAAAATATAAGCACACTTCTATATTGTTTTAATTGTCATCAACATCACCAGTAAGTGAAATGATTAAAAAAATCGTACATATCATTGTGAAGTTTTAGGTGATTTTTTATATTTTAATTCATATCATATTTTAATTAGATAGCTTAGATAATAGCTATTATTAAAGACGCGATCAGTAGTTCATAGAAATATACAACAGAATCTGTATTATAACCTGCTGCAAATATAAAAGCATTTGGTTTTGTCTTTACCACATTTACTGTATATTAAGCACAGGTACTTATGTTGTACATATTAGCCATACCATTATAAAAGTATTAATTTTTTTCGTTTAATTGAGAAATTCTGTATTGTTTAACAGAAATTTTATTTCATTGATTTTAATCGTTACGAGCATTTGTTAAATGTATGTACATGTATGTATAATAGTAATTGATGTTTTATTTATTTATTTATTTAAGCTTTATTGCACACAGTGACACAAAAATTACATAAGACAAGATTATAAAGAGGCAAAAGGCGGACATAATGCCACAAGGCATTCTCCTCCAGTCAACCTTTTGTTTAAACCATGTATGTTTATTTAAAAGAAAATTAACTCTGTTGAAATAAGTGCCAAGTAAAAAAATCAATAGCATTTGTGATAGAAGTTAAAAAATATAACACACAAGTAGTTAGTCGAAATGACCGTGATAGATTAGAGGATGAAGCCGGAATTAGATTACAGCGGGGGTCCCTGCCCGCTGACAAAAGCACGCGTCGGACTTCGGAATAACAAAAAGTTTCTTTAACAATACCAATACCTCTGCTATCTATTTGCGAGAGTAAACTTTATTATTAAAATAAAGTTTTAACGGCTGTATTACTTCAATCGCTTGTGCTTCGTTATAGAAGTTCCGTAGAACTATTTCAATTACTAAAACATGTATTATTTACAATTTAATAGACGCGAACACATCCGTTCCTTTCTTCATATAAAAATGCGAGGTTGAAACTATTTCATATTTCTTTAATGTATGGGGATCGTACAGTAGCGCACAAACTAACCACCCCTAGTGCTGTCTCGCTCGCACAAGACCCCCCCGCGCGC
>DWHU01001420.1:0-12605 GCA_018247975.1 Parides photinus | reverse complement strand
AGGGCTTCCTCAGAAGCCTCGGCTCGGGCCGCTACTTTATTTTATTTATTATTCACCGGGCTGGGGCGCCGTCGAGCGTTTTGACGCTTCGACGATCGCTCCGCGGAGTGACTAGGCTCAAAGGCCCCCTTTAGCATTCCGAATCAAGGGTGCCCTAAAGTGTCTGCGATACTTAATATATTGTTATACATTTTATTATTAAATTTAGTAATTTAGAGTGTACGACTATATACTCTATCTGACATATAGACAAGTACTAACAATAATAATATGTTTACTTATGAACTTACCAACTGTATTTCCAATTCAGTTCTGGGTGGAGTGTTAACCATCATTAACTTCTCCAATTTGGTTAATTTAAATTTTTTCATCTTTTCTAGAAAATTTTGAATACTTTTTTCAGACTGATTTATACATTCTGTATCTTGAAGATAATGTACAGTCTGAAAACAGATACATGCCACAATTAAGTTATATGATGCATTTAATTATACCACTAATTCCAAGACTTAATTTTTAAGTGTATTTATTTAAATATTGAAACAAAACAAGTACAACTGCATACATCACCACTCGTCTCAACACTTCATTGATAAGAAAAAAAACTATTACAAGATTCAGGATCATTATCTTAGTTTTGTTTACTGGTAATAAAAACAGCTCTTTGGTTTACGTATAACATAGGCCTCATCATTGGCATTAAAAACTCCCAATCTTCACCATAATGTTAATTTTAGTTGGCTAAAAGCCAACAAAGTCTTTCTTGTCACCAATAATAAAAGTATCAAAAGCACTTATGTCTTTTACAACAGTTGTAAAGGCAACTGTACTTGCTCATTTAAAGCAAAAACATAATAAAAATGTCTGTCTATGATGATAGTGACAAATTTATTTCCCTAGTTCATTAGTCTTCAGGTTTTAGCTGCTGCCCATACAACAATTGTGTTGATTTTGAGGCAAATTATATATAGATATATGATTTAATAAAAAATAATAAAGCAGTAATTAAAAAAAATACCTCATAAGTAACAGTGGCTAGGGATGCCTCTCCTCTGTTATGTTTTTTCTGAGTATTATCTTTTACTTGCTGAAGTATTTGCATTACTTCATAATTGCTTAGGAAGGCAGCATGTGCCTTTATACTGAAATATGACAGAACCAACTATTACAAATTTCTTATTATAGGCATGTGTACCTTCTAAACAGAACATGCCTATTTTAAGCTTTGTCTGTGTTATTTTGATTTAATTTTACTACTTCATCCAACTTTTTTAAAAATAAATTAATGTATAAATAAACCACGAATTTTAAACAATTTTATGATCCTCTCTTTCAGAGATTGTATACACTTAAAAAATAATTACAGTAGTCACGAAACAGTAACTGCATTTTCAAAAATAAACAATCGTTAAAATTTTATAATAATGGTAGAATCAAACTCCAAGTACATCGATCATGAAACTATAGTTGATAAATACTTACGTTTCCATTTTGTATAAAATTTAGTAATAGACTAACTAGCATACGATTTATATTGAGTGATATACGTCTTAAATATTTTCTTTAATTCAATCGAAATTTTATAAACAATCTAGGACTTTTCATTTCGCTTAATTTTTAGGGTGTATGGATTAATAAAGAAATAAAAAAAAATCTCTTAATTGGCCAGTTGTTAAATTAAACTAGTTGGAAATGTTTATCACTTTTGTTAGAGTAACACAAAAACGGCACGTTTTTCAAGAGATCATTTCATATTTCTGTACTGTAAACGCATTATTTACTTAAGTCAACTTTGAGCCCAAATATTTAGCTTTTTTTAATTTTACAACATCTCTGGATACGTATCCTTTGGGCCATATTTAGATTAATTTTATAATTGTCTATTTAAAAAAAGTAGTTTTCTTTTAAGCTGATTTCTCCAGACATAATATATCAAGTCTGCCAAAGAACTTCACATGATAAGTCACTCACACTTATGCAATTTAACAGTTTGAATTAAAATACTTTAATTATTGTTAAGAATCCACAGATTATTTTTAAATGATACTTACTTTTAATATTGATTCAATTAATCAATCAAAAAGTTCAGCCAACAGACGGCCACTGCTGGGCAAAGGCATATCCCAGGCATCACCAGGTTTTCTGCGGCCTTCGCCAGATTGTTGAACCATCTTGAGGAGGACAATATATATTATTGTACCTTAATTTTACTAACTCATCGTTGTAATTTGATTGATAAATAATGGACCAGTAATAGCTTTGAATTCAGTATAGAACTAGCCGATATATTTTTGGCATAAAGACAACCTACTATACTGGGCGCAACTGATAAGCAAACTCCGGTGGCAGGCTTCGGCCGCTGGCTCCCGGTACCACCCATCAGCAAAGCTATGCCGCCAAATGACATTGTCGTGTTCCGGCATCATGCTCGATGAAGCCAAGCTTCTAGGCTACTGTGCGTTACCATCGAAGACTACATCGCCGCTTACCATCAAGTGGGATAGTAGTCAAGCGCTAGTCTAAAACTAATAAAAAAACTCTGCAAATTTGGTTGTTTTTTTATGGAGATTCTTGTCATCAAACTATATATGTTAAATAGTAATTCAATAGAGCTGGAGGGAAAGTAACATCTGTTCTAGAATAATTAATTTATAAAAGTTTGTTTTCTCAATCTACTTTTGAAGATCGGAGATTTATTGAGGAAACAATTGGAGAATATCGATGGGTCATATACATATGTGTATCATGGGTGAACGACGCGAATTTCATATTTATATACTTTGAAAACCCGCGCAATCGTCAAATGAAAATAATTATCACCTATGTAAAGTTTCCATTTACTATCCAAATAATTTTAGATGGTAGCTTGTTTAAGCCCTCAAAAGTTACTTAATTTTTATTAAGTAATTATCGTAAAAATATATTTTAAATATTTGGTAATATAAGAACGTTGCTGTATATGTATATACTCTATCGGCAAAACTCTCCAAAAACCCCTATAAATAGTATATGCAGAGGAAGCAATTACATTGTACTAGTAAACGTGTTCTTTTGAAACATTGTATGTATAAATTAGTTACAAACAAAATATATGCATCAATATTTTTATTAATTAAAAAATAATGTATTCATTATGGCAAGTTATAGCACAAAACTTCAAAGACGTTAAATATTTTTTACACTTCAAGTTTCTATTTACATTTGCTAGCGCCACAAGCAGCAGCTGGACCTAAACATGTTTCTAACAACAACCCGCAGACTAAGTATGGATCACAGTCCCCGGCGGGCCTCCGATCTTCGAAAAAACCTTTGCCTTTAGCTTTGACACTTCGTTGAATTCGAATGGAAGCTTTTCTATTAGCAACGCCCCAAGAAAACTTTTCAAATGGTGCAGTTTCAAATTTACCTGAAAGTCGCATTCGATTTCCAGCTTCATCCACGCTATAACTTTTCATGTGTTTCATATGATTCGTTTCTAACTTTTTAACACATTCTTCAATAAATTTATAACCACCATCAGAGCGCATTTTTTTCGTGCTGAAATTGTGATGCATCCCTATACCAGGATGTTTAGGCCCCATTGGTTTAGGATGATAAGTAATATCGACACCATAATCTTCACCAACACGTGACATTATGTATCTCGCCATCCATAAATCATCCGCAGCTTTGATTCCAATAGTTGTACCAATCTGGAATTCCCATGAAGCATACATTACTTCCGCATTAGTTCCTTCAAAATCACAACCGGCGTAAAGACACGACTTTGCATGAGCTTCGCATATATCCCGACCTGCAGCATACTTTGCGCCGATGCCGCAATAAGAGAATTCATATTGCACTGCAGGAAAACCACCACCTTTAGGCCAACCTAAACCCCATCCGTCAACATCAAGCATGGTATATTCTTGCTCTAAACCAAACCAAGGTTCTTCGGCCTTATGAAATTCACATAAATCATTACAAAATTTTCTATGATTGGTGGGCACTGGTTTACCATCACCTCTATAAACATCACATAAAACTAACACATGGGGTTCCATCCTGAACGGGTCTCTGTATACAGCACATGGTTTTAAGACGGTATCAGAATTATCTGTTGAAGCTTGTCCTGTGGAACTGCCATCGAAAGACCAGCCAGGTGCAGCGTCTGGAGCGTATGGGGTGCAAGTTAATATTCGATCTTTATTTCTTAAATGTATACCGGAGCCATCAATCCACACGTATGTTGCAAGTACCTTATTACAAGGCATCGGCAATCGTAAATATCTGTCCATTACCTTTTTATTCAAAATATGATTAATAGAATGTTTTAACAAATTTCTTCTGGGAATAATTAAAGCATTGGCTTGTTTAAAAAACTTCGATAGATTTGTTAATGTATTCATTGTGTTTTTATTTATTAAATAACTTTAATAGGACTTTAAGATATTGTTTTAAAAATATTGCAAAAATTTGTAACAATGAATACCACAAAAAATTTAGAAAATTAGTTAAAACGACAATAAAGAACTGCTTTTATGATTGACAAAATAACATGAAAATAGAATGTAATTTTTTTCTATCTCGAAGGGCTTTTTCTTAAGCAGAACTTTTTTCTGCGTCAAAATATTGGTAAAAAATGATTATTGTTCAAAAATATTAAAAGTCAGTAATAAAAACAAGTCTATCTTTTTTATAATATAATTTTCGTAAAGCAACGATTACAAGCAAGTTTCAGCGAGCAACGCACATACTCGGTACGGGTCACAATCACCTGCCGGTCTTCGATCTTCTAAAAAGCCTTTGCCCTCCGCTGCTACAGACTTTTGAACCCTAATTGAAGCTCCACGATCCGCAACTGCCCATCTGCATTTATCGTAGGGCGCTGTTTCAAATTTTCCTGTTAATCTTTTTTTATTTTCTTCCCCATTTCCACGCCCGTAATGTTTTATGAAGTTTTCGTGCTGAGTACATAAGATGTTGCAAATATTTTCTATTTCAACAATACCTTTCTCGTTTCGCATTTTATTAGTACTAAAATTATGATGACATCCTATTCCCGGTTGGTCTTTACCCATTGGTTTTGGATGATAACTGATTATTGATCCAAAATGTTCTGCTATTCTATTGAGCAAATATCGACCTATCCATAAATCATCAGCTGCTTTAATGCCGAAGCTAGGCCCTACTTGATATTCCCACGATCCCTTCATAACTTCTGCATTTGAACCTCCGTAATCGATGCCGGAAAATAAACATGCTCTAGCATGACTTTCGACTATTTCTCTTCCAGCCACGTGTACTCCATTTCCGCAATATGATAACATAGAATTTATAGCGGCGTAACCTCCTTTAGGCCAACCTATAGGCCATAAATCATTATCAAATATCGTGTATTCTTGTTCAATGCCGAACCACGGTTCTAATTCGGAAATTTTACTAAGAACTTTTGCACACGGTGCTCGAAAATTTGTAGACGTATGAGTCCCATCACTGTAATAAGTCTCACATAATACAAGTATATGCGGATTCATACGAAAGGGGTCTTTATAAATTGCAACCGGTATTAATGCCGTGTCAGAGTCATGAGTTTTTGCCAGTCCCGTTGAACTTCCATCAAAAGACCATTTTGGAACCATACTCAAGTCACAAGGAACTCTGTTTAAAACACGGTCTTTTGAACGCAAGTTTATACCAGTCCCATCGATCCAAATATAAGTTGCGAGTACTTTTTCACTTGGAATAGGTAAATTAATGTAATGGTTATAATACGCGTTTATAGGAGTTTTCACTTTTGATGATCCGGTTGTAAAATTTTCTTGGCTGAATTTTCTATTCAAGATTCTATAAAATTGGTTTGATTTTGAATAATGACATGGTTTCAATTTATTTAGTAACTTTATCATGTTTATTATCGAGAAACTGCAGAAACTATTCAAATACTTTTGTAATAAAAAAAGTTGTTCAGGTTTTTTCAAACAAGTTGGTTACGATCATAATTAGTACTTTTAACAAATTAGTTAAATTGCCAGTATAACTCCGAAGAATCGAATTTATGTATGAATCTCATTAGAAGGTTATAAATCAATGTACATATTTTTATGTATGAAAATACATCAGCAGACAATATTCTAAGATTATGATGTAACATTTTGTGATAAAATATTGAAAATCGGTAGAAGAAATGCTGTTTACGAATTATAGCTGTGTATAATGTTGTTGTTATTGTGGTTTACCTAAAATTCTAAAGTGTTGAGCCATGCTGGTATGGCTGCCAGGCATACTTGGGATATATTTCAACTCAAAGTAAAATGTACTATTTCAATTTCGATTTATAATTTAAAATAAAATTGATACCTTTCAAGAAACAAAAACTATTTATTAAAATTAAATTATTTTATTAACGATAAACCTAAAATAGTTTTTATTCAATATCCACAAAATAAATTTTTGTATAGTCTGTACTCAATTATCCAGGAAGAAACCTTTACCTCGATTTTATAATGTTTAAGATAAATGTTTTGATAAATTTAAGTTTATCATAAATTATACAAGTGAGACTTTACTTTTATAAAATTAAAAATAATTGCTGTTGTAATTTGAAGTCCAAAAACGTTACGAACAAAATGAAAGCATTTATAATCTGTAGTAAGTAATTAGTAATTTTTAAAGAAATAAAAACAGGTGGTTTTATCTTTATTATTAAATTAAAAAAAATTATTCATTACAACATGTAATTTCTCATAACTGGTTTATTTATTTTATTCAATATGACATTTCATAAGCTCCTTTTTAAGTTACCATAGACTATAAGTCAAATTTAAAAAGTACTTCGCCATCTTCATTCTTTTCTCTATTCCTGCCGTCATATGGCGTATTAGTGTGTTCGTTTGTCCGCCATATTAAATTAAATCAATAAAATAAGACAAAATGTCGACTTGTTAGAGTGTGTAAAATTATCCACCAACATCCAGTTTTTGTGTGATTAAATCATCAAGAGGATCACAATGGAGAATTCCTACGGTGTGGGGATTGTTAACCGATATGCTCTTTTTTTGGACGATGAGTCCGATCCTCTTGATGCGTTAAAAGCGCGAGAGCAAGCCAAGGAGCTCAAAAAGAAGACCAAAGAGGCCGAAAAGGAAAATAAAGGGAAACCTGAGATTAAGCCCAAGAGCGGCAGTGTAGTCGCTCGTAAAGGAATCAAGGAAACCCAAAATGTGAAATCACAAGAAAATAAGACCGGCGAACAACAAAAGAGCAAAGGGCCTGTACGGACCGGTGAACGTCCTGCTGAACGTCCACCTCCGAGGCGCCGCGAGGACCGGCCTCAAAACGGAGCCGTCGATGGCAAGGACATCGTGCCGCGACCACCGCGTCGTGAGTTTAGTGACCGTCGGCCTAACGTAGAGCGGCGCAACTTCAGCGACAATCCTGAGGGCGGAGAACGTCGCGGACCGAGACCGCCGCGTGAGCCTCGTGATGGACAACGTGGTCCGAGACCTGCTTACGATAACAGGGGCAAGCGTGAGTTCGACAGGAGGTCCGGCTCCGACAAAACCGGAGTGAAGCCTGTCGACAAGCGTGAAGGGGGTGGTCCTCATAACTGGGGCACCATTAAGGACGATTTGGATGAGCTGCAGAAAACTGGTTCCGAGGGCGAGCCTGCGGAGGAGAAAGTTGCGGATGTAGCTGCGGCCGGAGATGGGCAACAGCCCGATGCGGAGCGCACGGTGCCGGCGGAGGAGGAGCCCCGTGAGCTGACGCTGGACGAGTACAAGGCGTTGCGCAACGCTCAACGTACTGCGCCCCAGTACAATTTGCGTAAGGCGGGAGAAGGAGAGGACTTGAGCCAGTGGAAGAACTTGGTTATGCTGGAGAAGAAGAAAGAGGGCGGGGAGGATGACGAGAGTGACGAAGAATATGACATGGCTGACTATCCGCAGCGCGTGGGGCGTCAGAAGCGTGTGCTGGGCATCGAGTTCACGTTCAACGACGGAGCGCGGCGCGGCGGCGCCGGGGGGCGCGGGCGCGGCAGGGGACGCGGCCGCGGGCGGGCCCCCCCGCGCGAGGAGCCGCAGCCGGAAGAGCGCCCGCAGCCGCGCTCCCCGGTTGCACCCCCGAAGGTCGATGACAGCAAGGATTTTCCCTCTCTCAGCTAGACTCGCCGCAGTGAGTCCTCCTTCTCCCCTTTTGAAGTACTATAGAGATACAAATTAATACTGTATGTACCGTTATTTTTGAAGTAAATATACAAAATATTTACACAAGTGTGTATTATATTACAAATTTTATTTGTCTGGACACTGACCATTTCATCCACCGATGCTGGGGTCACTGAAAGTTCTCCGATCTTGAGTTTTTCTTAGGGTTTAATGAAGGGGGAGGATATTCTAAGTTTTAAGTTTGAATTCACATAGCTACAGCAATGCGTATGGATGGATCTATCATAACAGTAGCTTTTATCATTGTACTCAGCTTTATAATTTAACAATTATGAGTTATCAATAAGATTTTGGAACTTACAGACTGTGACACACCTTAATGACTTAACTCCGTCACAACTTAGAGTAGACATTGTGGAGAAATAACCCTTGTTGCATTTTGTAACATCAGTTTGTGTTGATGAATACAGACTTTTGGAACTGTAAATAGTTATATATGTTTTAAAAGATAAGGTCAAAAATACAAGGTTGATTTTTGTTGTTATGCAAACTTCTTGAAAAATAAACATTTTGTATGTGTGAACTTTCTTAATTATTTTTGCTCTCTACTCTCAATGTCTGGCAAGCTGTTCCATGCCTGTGCTTCCTCCCCCTTACATTCTCTACTTCCATGAAGTGAAACATCACACCTGGTCTATGTACGACTACAGCATGCTCTCGGCAATAGCCTTGCTGGTGTACTGTATCTGCTATGTAAGGTCTATATGTTAGCGATAAGTGTTGTTACTTCATTAGTGTTAATTTTGTTTAAAAACTTGCTAAGTGTAAGAACATTTAAATAAGTTGGCCCCAGGTTCTCCAGTCCAGTTCCGACCCCAATTATTTCGTGGAATGGTAAAATATTTTTTTAATGACCTTTCCAATAATTGATAAGGAAGCTCAGTCTACTGCAGAGCAGTTTAATTCTGTGGTCAACCACAAAGACAGTTGCGATAAATGAAACCACTGTATGTAAGTAATATTGTATATTGACACATTTTTATCACATTCACACGAAAAACAAGTTGCTTAAAATTTACACAATAAAATATTCAAATTAGTTAAATATTCAACATAATAAAGCTATTAACTTAAAATAAACTTACACATGAGTTTATTATACAAAAGCACAATAAATAATGTTTATTTACAATTGCAACCAAAACCTTTTGAAAACTTGGTATGAGAGAACCTTTGAATCTTTGTATGAACCAAAACAGCCAAGGCTGTCTGGCTGATGCGAGTAAGGAACGCATTGACATTTTGATGTTACATTAAGTTAACTACTGCGGTTGTACTGTTACTGCGGATTAACAAATATCTGAGATAGCTGACTAGGTATTTGTAATGTGAAGATTTTGGTAGTCCGTTTGAAACAATAAAGTTAATTTTGTAATACTTGGTGCTTAATACTTTATCCGTTTTGTTCAACCCATATTTGTTTCTTCGTGTCAGTTAAACTTTCCTTTCCTCCAGATGGACGTTGGCCGGTCGCGGGCATAACGTAATTATAAATTAAGAGACGTACAAGCGTAATATCTAAGTCGCGGGGCCGAGCCCCCGTGTCACAGCCACAGTATACGTTACTTACAGTAAAAGCATTATAAAGTACAGACCCGGTGCATGCGGGTGGCGGCCGACGCTATGCTATCTTTGTTTGTTAACACGACTGCTAACAATTGACTACTATATACATGGAGTCTACGAGTATAATATACAGTTACTGCATTATGTATATGTATTCGTTATATTTTGGGTTTTAAATTAAATAATACACGCGCCTCCATCGGTTGCGATGGTAGTGCGAATAGGAATTCAATTTGTTTGACGGGTGCGAGTCCGGTTCAGGCCGCGGTGATCACTCGATGCCGAAGGTGTTGGTCTCCTCGACGGCGAGCAGCAGCTTCTCGTGCAGCAGGCGGGCGGTGGGGTAGGGCGGCAGGTCGAGCCGGTTGAAGCAGGTGTGTGCGCGCGGCAGCGACTCCACGCGGCCCCAGCGCTCGATGCAGAAGCGGCGCGGGCCCGTGGAGCCGCGCAGCGCCGAGAACCCCTCGTACGGGATCGACGACGTGCCCGTCACGAACTGCACCAGCCGCAGCCGCTGCTCGTTCGTGAACCTGCACCGGAGCGTGTCGCGTTACAAACGTTTACACACAATAGGACATATATTCGGCGACCTCATTCAGCTTCAGAATGGGAACGGTTTTTTTTAGTACATCGCCGGCTCGAATTCGCAAAGAACTCATATTTTTGAGGAATTACATGAGAGGATCATATTTAAAGTATGTAAATTTCGTTTTTGTGCAAAATTTAATTCCTGCTTATTATCTAATCAAAGTTGACTGGAAAACGAATTAATAAATTGTTATTCTCGTGTAGTTTCAATAAGGTAACTTCCAATCGGAATCGGTGAAAGTTAACGAGTGTCATACGAGATTTCAGGTCAAGGGTTTAAAGCCAGTTTGCACAGCATCGCGTAGGAGTAACATACTTTTAAGAAATTTGTGTGCTTTAAATACTGGGATATATAAACATCATTTATTATATACATTCTATATTAGCAATTATGTGTGTATTGGGTGATCTCGTTATTTATATTCCAAGACCTTGGCCCATGCGAAGAAAAGAGTGGGCGTAACATCACAAACATTATCAGTAAGTAGCCACGACCTCCAGCCCCGAAGAAACTATTTATAAAGAGATAGTGTATACATCTTAGGGCATATCGATGTAGTTAGTACACTGATAACAGTTATGCGGTTATTGACATGTTTACAATACAATGTCACTATCTATGCAGCGAAAATATTTATTATCATCTTAGGTCGGGAACCGAACGCAGTGCAATCTACGCAGATTTTAATTTATTCCACTAGTAATTTTTTAAACTTTATTGAAATGCTTTAAAATACAACAGTAGGACTGGACTGGACAGGCCTATGGGCATTTTCTAGTACCCAATCAATAAAATGGAGAGATCTAGTTACAGAAGAGGTGGAATTATAACTTGGGAAATATTTTCAGTATATATACAATACATATAATTAGAATAAACGTACAATTTATATATAAAAAAAATACATAATCCATTCCTCTATATATAAATAAACGCATACTTAACATAGTTAAGAGAATCCGAATTTATTGAGTTTATGAGATCTTCGTTCGGAACAACGTCCAAATACAATGAAAAAGAAAATCTGTGTTATAGACGTTTATATTTGAGCCATCAGGAAATAAATGTACGAATAAAGTAAAAGGTTGTAATTTTGGTAACAATCAGTTTATATATAAAGAATAGTTTTATGATAATATGACCTGGTGCTTTTTATAAACAATATCACTGCGTTGGTTTGCAATACAGCGCCATCTAGTGGTAAATAAAGTTAAATAATAAACGGACATGATACATAAAATTGTTAATTATATTGGATATCAGTATAATAAGAAATAATTACGTGTATTAAAGAGATATGATGTGGCTGTCGCTGGGTAGGAGATAGTACCTGTCTATGGCCTGCCAGAACCATATGATGACCGGGTGGTCGTCGTGGTAGCCGCCGCGGTACTCCGTGTTGTCGCGCCAGTCCGCCACGTCCAGCTCCGGCGCGCCCGCGATCACCAGCTCCAGCTCGCGGGCGTCGAAGGCACCAACCAGCCGAGGGTCCACCACCTGCACAACGTGCCAAGCTTCTAGAAACTACAAGACGAGCGAGAAGTTCACCTGATGGTAAATGATACGACTGTTCACAACGTCGCGGCGCTAGTTAGGATGATAAACTGCACCACTGTGCTCGTTGCTTTTGACAACAGTAATATCACTAGCTACAACAACCTTTAAACTGGAACACAGTAACAGAAATATGAGCTACTGTAGTAACTACTTAGATGTTCTTCAGTAGAGCCTTCAGTGAAGATTACAGATATTTTATTTGAAATCTGCAAACCGGATTTAAAAGTAGCTAAAATCTAATGGATTTTTTGAGGCATTCACAATTAATTTCTGTCTAGATAATAAGACCTGTAACACGAACACGCATTAGCATGTTTATTAATCGCTGCAAATAGGATATCGGCGCCAGTTTATTTATATCGAAGCGCCACACGCATGCGTTATGTGATGCAGTAACTTGTGTATTAAATTAAAATGGATGGCCAAGTTAGTATTTTTGTAATTTTCATGACTTTACCAAACATATGTTACAGCTTTTAACATAAGAACTTGAGTGTTATGAACAAGTAAGCCTTCTACATCTACACCCGAGTGTGCAGCAGCGCTCCCAACAAATAAAACCTACCATCACACTGCAGTGTGGAAGCCAACAGGAACACCACCACACTGTCTTTCCCCAAGAAAGACGTTATACAACAACCACGACCACTCTGACAAGAGTGAAATGAAGAAGATAAAGAAAAGTA
>DWHU01001419.1:0-12605 GCA_018247975.1 Parides photinus | reverse complement strand
ACCTCTCTAATTTGAGTTTTCTTGCCCTGACTTCCAGGCCGCCTCGCCGGTACGATATCCCCGCGCCGACCATGCCCCGAATTCTGCTGCCGTCTGTGTAAACCATCAGACGGCTCCCGTCTTGATTTTGTTGACTGTCCATGTCTGGACTGTCGAGACTGCAAAACTCCACCACTGGAGCATCAGCTGGATGGGAGGCTTTTAGGCGGCTAACCGGCCGCTCAAGCGTCCTATCCCCCATTCCTTCGATCTCCAGTCCCCACTAATTTGATATATTACAATTTAAAAATTTAGACCATGGATGAAAAAAGAATTAGTAGTAATATTTCGAAATGACCGCAGATACTAATAGATAGACATAAATGGGAATAGGAACTTTAAGAGTTCTGTAAACATACATATTATAAGTAAAGATATTTTTTTTACAGAAGCTTAAAATTATTTTCATGTATCACTTATATTATTTTTTCTTTCTTTTTTATTCGAATAAGCACAATATTTGATAGGCGGCCTATTTTTAATAAAAAGCGTTAAAAATTATGTAAAACTATTAATTGAAATGTTTTATAACACAATTCGGTTTAACCATCATTGCCATTTTTTAAACAATATGGGATAGTATCTGTTTGCCCAACAGCAGACTAACATTCAAATTTTAAATGCGTGAAATAGTACCGTTGCGTTTTTTCATCAGATAATCGAATTGTGTGCAAAGCCCAAATTTCTAAAAACAATTTAAAATCATCATATTCTATAAAAATTTTAAATAGTCTTTTTTAGAAAACAACTATTGGAAAATGGAATAGAATCCGTGTTCAAAACTAACATGATGGCTATGAATGTTTTTATGTTCCTCTACTTCGTCGTTACACTCTTGGTAGAGTGGTTGTGATCGTCGTGTTGGTATTGGTGGCATATTTTACAAGTCATCGCTATTCATCCCGCACTACACTTTTGCTGAAACTTTCTTGTTGCATATAATTAGCATGGAATTGGCTAGGTCCGTCCAGCACATTGGTGTCTTATGCCTCTCTAGACGTTGTTTGATACCTAGTTCTCGCAGGATTATGATGTTTGTTTGAAACTGTGTCCAGGTTATGTCACACATTCTTCTTCACCCACATCGCTCTCGTCTGTTTCCTTTTAGTCAGTTTATCTCAATGTCCACGTTTCTTAACCGTCTAGTAATATAAAAAACACTGATGCCGTAACGAGTCCTAATTTGGTAGTTTTTCTCATGTTTCAGTTTCTCCATATTTTTCTGGGGCTTTCAATTGCGGAGCTGGTAATTGCCATACGTTATTTGATCTAATCCGGACACCCACATCTTATGTAGGCCCGAAGATTATACGATTGAATGACTTCGCACTCCCGATTGAAGTATCATCGGGCGACTTATGATTAGCTCGATCTATAATTATCGTCTTTGTCGTGCTTCAGTTTATCTTGAAGCCAAAATCAACGCTAACCTTTAGTAAAGATTTCATATTGCTGATCTGTTACAAATAAGATGATGTTCCCTACATAACGTAGGTAATAAGTTTTATAATCGCAGTGCTGATCCTATCTAACCAATTCGGAAGCGTTATTCTCATTACGACCTCTGTATAGATGTTAAAATGTAATCCAAGCGAAACTCAGCGCTTCAATACAAGTTGTTTTAAAAGATCTTACTGTTCCTACTGAAGTCGTCTCTTTTAGATTTTACTAATAAGGTAAACTAGGTGTTTAGGGAATACCATAATCAACATTTCTCTAAAGATCTGGCCATATTACAAAGTCGAACCCTTTTGGGAAATCAACAAAGCAAACTAAATTCGGCTTGTTGAACTTTTAATAACAATGTTTAAATAATAGATAGTATATGATCGAGTAGTTATGTAAAATGTGAACAAATTAGTACAACACTTACCAACGTATTGTTGGGGTTGTAATAACCAGAACAGTGTTCTCTATATTTAACAAAGCACGTAGACTGCCTGCTTCATTGGGAGCAACCACACGGAAGTGCACTAAGTGATTTATTTGCCAATATCTGCATATTAACTCCGCTTTCAAATACACTAATACGATATACATTACAAATGTTGCATAGATTCCTGAAAATGTTTAAGCCCGCTGATATTACTTCCATTTACTACAGCTGTCTTATTTACGTACATACTAACATTTAATTAAACACTTTTTAATTACTTTTTACATTTGTATATTGTTACCAAATGTCGTATATTATAAAATTGTAAAATTCGTACAATGCATTTATTATTCAAACATCAATGTAACTTGACAACGTGGATTCATTTCAGCGACGTTTAGTTTAATTATAAAAAGGTTAAAACATCGAACAGAATAGTACATGCCTTAATAAATTATTTAACCCGCCAAATAAAGGTTCACGTTTGAACATGAACAAACATTTTAATTTAGGGTTATCTTAACGTTTATTAAATATTCTACAATAGAACAATTACATTTTCATCATATCTAATTGTTCTATAATACAATATATTGCAAAAATACATAGAGTTTATGTTAAAATAAACATGTTGAACCTCATATATGTACAGGGACCATAAATTGGCGTATAACTTTTTTTAATTCAGATATTGATAGCTTACAAAGAATTGATAAAGACGGTAAAAAAATCCCAATAAAATTTTGATGAACTTATAGGTTTACATTAGATTATTTTAACCAAAATAAGCTTAAGCTTATCCTAAATTTTATGTTGCGCAAAGTGTGCTCGGCTACATACATTTGACTAGACGTACATGTTAGTACCGGAACAGTTTTTCTGTTATAGAGGAAGATTAACCATTTATGGATTGTTAATGGCAGATTAAAAAATTCTAAGCCATCAGACCATAGACGTAATCGTATACAATAAGTGAAACTCACTTAATTTATAAACTGATTAGTTCTAAGCTTATAAAAGCCTTCAAAGAAAATTTGTTCTTCATGAAGCGTAATTATACACGATTGTTCAAAACATTAATTTCATAAACCGGTTCGTATGCACTTCACACTAAATTTCAAAGTTCGTTGAATTAGCTTAGTAAAGGCTCAATTTAAACTTGGTTTTAATGTATTTAAGGCCTATACTAAATAAGATCAGTGAAACTATGCGTTTATCTAATCCTTTAATATATATAATAATGACCACGTTCTATTAGTTGTGAGGTTATGATTACTCTAGCGGTCAAATCTTTTTTCGTTATTTTTTTTAAGTATTAAACGATGTCTATTTAAAATAAAAAAGTAAATTGTTTAGAAATTCTACTATTGTATTATTATGTTATAATATTATTTTGTATTTTTTTTTTATGTTATTGGGAGACAAACGAGCAAACGGGTCACCTGATGGTATGCGACTGCCGTCGCCCATGGACACCCGCAACCTAGGAGTTACAGGCGCGTTGCCGGCCTTTAAAATGTATGACACCTATTTTGGACGTTTTGTATACATGTTTTAACATGTACATAAAATATATTAAACAAATATACAAATTTACTTGTTAGATAAAATAAAACACTACACGCACATGAACATCAACACGGTAACTTTATTATACTGAGTGCTTCATAAAGTAATAAATTACATAAAATCGTTAGGTTGCATTACTTGTAAAAGCTTTTATGTGAGCTTTAACTTAAAATTTTGTTACCTAAAATAGACATTACATGTTTAAAAATAGGTCGTAATGCAAGAACATATACAACTTACATTGTTACAGTAGTTTATATTATAATTACTCAGTAGCTGCAGATATTGCACCCAGCATAAAAAGAAGCCTTTCATTTGAATTGTTTGAGGTATTTTTTTCTATGAACGAGTTATCATTATTTTTATTTTCTTCAAATGACAGGACTCAGTAGATTGAGACAATCTTAGTAAATACTACCCCATCGCTTATTTCTTCTTCCTATTAGTAATTAATTTTAATTTAAATGTGTTCCTGTTATAATGCCATTATAGTTGTAGAGACAAGTATGAAGTCGTTTTATATGACATCGTCTCATTTTAAGTGTTAAGACATCGAACACAAAA
Source organism: Parides photinus (assembly GCA_018247975.1). Taxonomy (NCBI): domain Eukaryota; kingdom Metazoa; phylum Arthropoda; class Insecta; order Lepidoptera; family Papilionidae; genus Parides; species Parides photinus. Next base: position 8,557 of record DWHU01001419.1, on the reverse strand, counting down.
AGGCGCTGTATACATCCTCCTATCTAACCCACATTCGCTTGTATTGTATGTTTAAAATTAATGTTTTACGCCCCACTATGTTAATAAATATGACTACGTTAAAATTCTCCAGTTATAACGTAGTTATAATGCTTAAATGTGTGTTCAAAATAAGGGTATAGACTACCGAATATTTTCCCATGTATGCGTAGTATTTACGTTTCGTTCCGCAATCTTACTATCCTGTCACAGTGATACACTACGTGGCTGTAAACATACATCAAACCATTAAACGTGATTACCGTATTCTGACCATATAACACCATCCGTGCAATATACGATAATCTATTGTGCCCGTCGTACAAAGTTATATCTCTTCTAGTAAGTTTCTTCACATTCCGAATTTAGTGCCAATTTAGCTATACATAAATGTTCTTTTTAACACACGTTCACATAAATGCAAGTTTAATTTTAGTTCAAATTAATGAAACGAGAAACCGTCATTATTACTTAAAAAATATGAAAAATCTCCACAATGTCAAGTTGCTGTTGAAAACACGGTGAGATTACTTCAAATACTCTTCATCAACGACGCTATTAATGTCAAGTGATTCTCAACAATAAAATTGTGCAAATGTCTGATGAGGAACTACATATTCACAATTTCAACACCGAAATAATTTGCTGACATATTACTACATTTACTAAGACTACACTTTTGCTTTGTAATAGATTTTATGATAGTGATCATCGAAGTTCAATTATACTGTTATCAAAAAACAATCAATGCTTTATGATACATGTTTATAACTTCAAAAGGCTTTTAAATAATCAACAATCATTAAAATATGGATGTTATTATTCCCAGCAATAATATTATGGTTTTAATAATGACATTTTAACAAAATATAGATTATTTTGTCATAACCACTCTTAAATTCACTGTATCATTACAATAAAAATGTAAATGTAGTGTGACACTTTACACTTTGGTAACAATAATTCTAAAAACAGTTTGATACAGTATTAGTTGCCCAGTAGACCTTTATGAAACAAGTTATTCTGAACGTGCTATAAATATAGTTTATTCCGGCAAAGTAACCTATTTACCTGATCCCATTTATATCAGTTATTATTACAGACGTTATAACAAAACTCTGTAATAGTGTTTCACAAATGTTTCACCCTGTTTTCGATATCATTTTTATGCCACATTTTTATAACTCCTTCAAAAGTGTTTCGTTTAATCCGCTTAATGTCGTAAATTATGATTTTGCAAAAGTACAGTAGAACGATTATTTGCCCTCTCTATGTTTCTATAGGGTGAACACATAAATTTAACATTTTCGTAAATTTAATACATGTTTTTAAGGTCCAAAAGTCATAAACCAGATAAGCAATTCGCTTGTACTCCGTTAAATTGCATGTTTTCATCACAATATAACTTTTTTTACACTTTTGCGTGCTTTCTTATAACCAGAATAATGAATTAAGGAGTAATGGTAAGTATTTCTAGAAGCAACATATCCATCGGTTCTATCAACGAGATCGATGTTGTTTTGTGATGTCTATAAACCCCATAGACGTGATGATATACCATACGATATTCTTTACTTACAACATTTATATATTCTTATTTTGTTTTAATAAAACCGTCATACTTCAAAAGTCTTTGATTATTATGAGTAAGACTGAGGTTGTTCGTGCTGTCTCTATAAGAAATTCTAAGGGCCTTGTAAAGTACCAAGGAGTTTTTTATAGTTAAAATACCAAGCAACACTTATATCATAAAGAATAATATCATCGCGAAAAAGACCGCTGTATTGCTGGGAACTATTATTTAAGAATAGATAGCAATATTTGTTAACATGCCGTTACTATGGTTTCTATAATCAGTTGAATTCGCTGCTCATCTTATAGGATATTTATATTTAAAAAAAAACATCAAAAAAAATAAACCGTGACTGGGTGTTTAAGATCAAAGCAATACACAACCAAATGATTTGGGATGGATTACTGAAATTGTATGATTTTACTCGAACGAATAAAATACATTTTTGAACATGAAAGTGTTTCTTTGCTCTCTCGAGATAAACAACTCTTTGAACGTTTTATTAAAAAAGTATATGATTCTCCAGTAAAACTTTTATGTGTAAAATGATTCAGAACAAAGCTTTGTGAAACTTGTGCTTTTCAGCGTGAATCGTTTTTGTGGTTAATGAAAAAATGTGGAAGACTTTTTGAAAAAAATCATTAATTACATTACTGTCAAATAAAATCATGAAATATTTTGATCATCATATGTTCTTAACATGAAATTATTTACATTATTTATTAAGCTAGTGCTTACTTACCGTCGTCATGTTACCATAATATTAAACAATTTGTATTACATTTGTTTCTTCACTTAATGTGCTCTCTAGTTACATATAGTAATTTATAAATAACAAAATAATAATTATTGGATTAACCGCACCCGTTTGAAAATGGTACTTGCACATATTGGAACTGATACGATAATAATTGTTATTTTTTTGTATGAAAAAAGAATAAAATGTAAAAATTTTATAGATATTGTAGGCAAAGACAGTTTGTGTTTTTTGTTTAAATCGAAGCGCAGTCGGAAACTGAAGCGATGTGTCGTTTATTCAAATCAGTGTGCCTCTCGAAGACGCAACCGACAATTTGTCTAGCTATTTCCAATCTCTTTTAAATCAACATGCATTTGCAACTATTTAGTCACGTGTTTCCTTTCGATTCAAAGCTACTAAAAGCAGACAAGATTTTGTGAAATCCTTAACAGTATTAATGAAGTCAAGTTGATGTAATACACACTTTGTAACAGCTATTCGTATTAATATTAAAATAGAAGATAGAATTTGTAATAGTTTATCAAGCTCCGTTTTATGTTAATGAAATTCTTATCATCAAATTTATTATGCTTCTTCCATAAACACTATACTGTATAAACTTCAAAGCTGTCGTCATAAAAATATGTAGAGACCATACGCGTTGAAAGTCACTAGCAACAGAATACACTGATAATTGAAAAATGTCTACGATACATTTAATTTCAAAGAATATCTGCATTATTGATATCTTCACAGATCCACTTTTTTCGTAATAATGCTTATACTCTTAGATATGTTTATGAATAATTGTCCACCTCATCGTCTGCTCCCGCCGACCCTACCCACCTCAAATTGGTGGAGGAGGAAGTTGCCCGGAGAACCAATATCCTTCCCGAGGGACAGCCTCTCAAACCAATCTCCGCGAATGAGGTCGTCACGATCACTCGCAGTCTCAAGATCAAGTCGGCTCCGGGACATGACGGTATCTCTAACAGAATACTCAAATGCCTTCCGTCAGACATCATCTGTCTGCTCGTGAACATATTTAATGTCCTTCTTTCAAGCTGCGCCTTTCCGGACATCTGGAAAATGGCTGAAGTCGTGGGGATCCCTAAGCCTGGCAAGCCTAAGGACCTCCCCTCCAGCTATCGACCGATAAGCCTCCTCTGTAATCTAGGGAAGGTCTACGAGCGACTTATTCTGACACGTCTCTCTAACTACGTAAGGGAGAATAAACTTCTTCCTGACAAACAGTTCGGGTTCAGGCAAAACCATTCCTGCGTACACCAGCTCCACACTGCAGGTGGAGCATATTCTATCCGGTTTCGGTCGTAAAAGGCCTCACATACTATCGCCCTTTTCCTCGATGTGACAAAGGCGTTCGACAAAGTCTGGCACGAAGGTTTGATATACAAACTTTACATGCTCAATGTGCCCGACAGGCTCGTCACCATCATCAGAGCCTTTTTGTCGAACCGCACTTTCTGTTACCGAGCAGGTAGCGCCCAATCTTCCCCCCCCCCGTCCCATCATGGCGGGTGTCCCTCAAGGTTCTTGCCTCTCTCCTCTTCTATTTTCGCTATACACAAGTGACATCCCAAAAAACCCCAAGGTAAATCTTGTCCTTTTCGCAGACGACACTGCGCTGTTCAATACTATTCCCATCCTGTCCAGGATGACGAAACAACTCCAGTTCGCGGCCCAGAACCACGGTAACTAGTTCGCGAAATGGAGAATAGATGTTAACCCGGACAAGAGCGCGGCTCTACACTTTTCCGTCAAGACAAAATCAACGAACGCCATTAGAAACCTGCGCTTGCAGCCCGGTCAACTTCGCCTCTTCAAAGAACAGAACTGTTCTGTTTTGTTCTGTTCTCTTATCTACTGTTCTGTTCGTATAATAATAAAAAAGAGTAAAAGATATTTTTTTATCATATCAGAACAATAAAATACATTGCAATTGGCACAATGAGTGCACTATTCAGAGTCAAACTCACAAAACGACAAACCGCTCACAAATATTACTATTATAAATAATATTAACTTAATTACGTTTTATAATAATTTGCGTTAATTTTATTAAATATATAGATATTCTTAGCTATTTGAACGATGTCTTCAGAACAAAATGACAAAAACTTGACAAACTTTTTTTAATTATAACTCGTCAACAGTGGGTCCAATCGGAAAACTAAAATAAACATTTTTCTTCGTCTGATTTTTCTGAAAAAAAATGACACTTGGTACAACTCGATCTGTCAACTTTTTCTACTCAAGCGTCTCCCTTAGACACTGACAGATTTTGGATTTTTTAAGTCGGTGAAACAAAATTTATTACTCCATAGCTTATTCCTGACGAAGATAAATCCAAAAAGACAAAAATCGTGAAAATCGGTTCAGCCGTTCTCGAATTATAAGCTCTCTTTTATATACATTCTTTAATAAAAAATTATAGATTAAACTCTATAATCAGTATACATTATTACTCTACTCGTATTAACTTTTGAGCTTATAGGCGACGTAAAAAGCTTTTTAATCCGTCTAAAGCGTAGTAAGCGTTTAAAGGTACTCGTTCAATATACGTATTATATTGTAAACCGTACTCAAACATTTCAAAATAAAACACAGAATTATATTATATTATAGTAAATATATGTTATAGTCCTTATTTGCAACCGTAATGTTTATTATATTCAATTTGCATATGTACATAAATGGCTTTACATATAATAAAATTTGTTAATGTTTATTTATTCAAACTTTTTATCAATCCGTTATCTTATACATTTACTTTAACATTATTTGTATCGAAAACTAAATAAAATGTAATATAGAAATACAAAAAGGCGGATGAAACACAATATGTTGAAGTATGATTTATCACATTTTGGGTAGAGAAAAGTCAATAAGCAGGTTAAGAAATTATTAAAACCAGAAATTAATAACAATAAAAAAAACTTGTTTTTTATAACTTAATTTTCTAAACTAGCTGTAACTGGTAAATGTACGGGGAACCAATACTTCTTCATAAGAATTTTTAATTTTTTACCTTACCATGGCTTCGCCTGGTTCGCAGTTTATTAAACAATGTCTCTCGTATGAAATGATATGAACATTTTTTATGTACGTAATAATATATGTAGACATACTAAAAACAACTATATAGTTGTTTTATTTTATGTATAACAATATTGTAAATGTTTTATTAGTAAATGGGTTCTATCTCCACTGAGCTCGTTGTTTCGGTGAAGGAAAACATTGTCAGCTATTCGACATATTAGTAACAACAGGTTGTAATAACAAGAACAACTACTTTGTGAATGTGTGACATTTGCCAACCCGCGCTTGGCCAACGTGGTGGATAAAAGGCCACTGCTCTCTCATTTGTTAAAGAAGACTCCGAGCAGCTGCAGATGGAACATTAAGTAAATAAATAAATATCTTTGGACAATTCACACAACACTGTCTAGTCCCAAAGTAAGCAGAGTAAGCTCGCTTGTGATATGAGTACTAGATAGCTGATAAACTACTTTAATGCATTTTTTGGAAATATAAACATCATTCATAGAGTACACCCAGACTGTGAACAAATATTGTCCGTGGCGGTGACACTACAAAATCAGCCAGTCAAAATACGTAGATGTTTATTATTGTTTATTACTATAGACATTTCAGTGCATATGGTCTAAGCGCGCTTTTCTCAATAAATACAGGCCTGAAAATGTTTATGATTGAACTACATTTATATATAAGCATTGCCCTAAAATCTAATTACTAGCCGTCAATTAATATCGGCTTCTTATGTAGCTGCGTTAGTAACAAAGTTACAATAACCACTTCGGTTCGGAGTGCCCGCCTACCGCTGTCTACTACTATCCGCTGTTATCGAACTTATCGACTTTCATTCACATTTATATAACATTACGAAGGCCTACGAAATTTGACAAAAGTATCGCTGAATTTAGTCAAAATATAAATTATCTGTTTTACTTTCACTTTATTTTACTGGTGGTAGGTCTTTGTTGCCGAAGACAGCCACCACAGCTAATATTTCTGCCGTTAAACTGTAGATTGGAAACATTTCAGTATTCTGGTTTCGAGGATGTTGTAGCTAGTAAAATTACTAGGGTAACGAGACAACTTCTTATGTCTCATTATGACGAGTGCAGTGTAGTGCTGTGTATACCATACCCTCTAGTGCAACATTGATAAAAACAGTAAATATAATATTATGTACGTTAAGATAATAATGTACCTAAATCATTTATACTTATTCAAATAGGCAAAGTGTCTAGTTATATATAAACTATATTTTATTTTAGAAAATCTATCTGTGACTAAAAAAAATCGAATGTTTGAATGATATCTATTATATCACGTAGTTTATAAACGCTGCACCCATACTACTGTTCTCTGCTCAACCCTATGGTTGACTGGGAGAGAATGCCCTTTGGCATTAAGTCCGCCTTTTATGCAATTTATTGTGTGCAAAATAAAAAAGTTGATAAATAAATAAAATAAAAATAAATAAATAAATAAACCCTGGAAAACAAATTTTTTAATTGTTGATTTTAATGCCAGGGTTGGACGCAAGTGGGAGGCCTGGCCGAACGTCTTGGACAGATGTGGTGACGGGAATATGTGCAGAGTTCAACCTGGCAATGACTAATACCATGCTACGACTTCTTGTAAAATATAAGACCACATGGATGGATCTAAGGTCGACGACTCCGAACTTCACATCGTTATCTAATAAACCATGCAATTGTGTGCCAACGGGATATCATCCAAATCTAGGATTACCCGAGTAAAGCGTGGCGCTCATTGTTGGAGGGATCAGACTCGTTATTATCAAGTTAAAGATACGACTAGAGCGACTGCGTAGGTAGACTTAAGACGCGGTGCTGGGAAAGCCCAATCAACAGTGGCTATTAATTATTATTATATATGTTTCGGTTCGTATGCCGAGTAGCAGGTAGAACCACGGGAGGAGGAGTTACGTGACCTCGGTGTGTACGTTTTTAAATAAAACATACATGCGTACATTTTTAAATAAAATTGGTTATGCCAGCCACATCAGGGCACGCGAATGGTAAAGTAAACGCAGTTCTCGTAGCCGAAACTCTGCTCGGACACATTGCATTATGACATATAAGGCACAGAGTTAATTTTTGCATATTTTGTAGTGTGATTTGTACTAATAATAACTTAAAAGGGGTGAATTTATAGCATATCTGACGTCAATTGATGTATACTTTTTTAATTTTATTTGCAATGGTTTAATCTATTGTGATTTAACAATACAAATATTATTAAAAACCTAGGACTGATGCTGGATAGTTAATTTAATTGGCGACCACGAATCGCCGAAATAGAAGTGTGACAAATACCTTACGTTATTCGTATCGCTTGCGAAACTTTTTGCTCATTTCCACAAAAACAGAGCTCATTAAAACGTTGATCTTTCCTTTTCCTTGATTACACAGATGTGTGTTACATTGATGTCACTAATGAACTTCTTAGCAAATTGGATCGTCTTCAAAACAATTGCATACGCTTCGTTTTCGGTGTACGTAACTACGATCAGGTCTTTTTTTTATCACGGCTTAAATGGTCGGCTCTCCACAGTCGCAGGTCATTCAGGACACTACACACTCTTTTCTCTATCATGTTCGATCCATTTGCCCTGAATACTTGAAATAAACATTTCAATACCGGGGTGGCTCTCATGAGCGTCGTCTCTGTTCCACGGATAACTCCGAACTTCACAGTGCGCAGGAAACCTCTGCAAACAGCAAGCGTAAGCTCTGGGACTAATTTATTAATCTCGATTGATGACAACCTGGTCTGATCACTGACTGAATCCATATTCCTTATTTTTTTTAACACTTGTTTATGTATGTGTTTATATAAAGAATAAATTTAAGAAAAATTATTTTAAAGAAAAATCAGTACACAAATATTCAACATGTCATGTTCGTTTCGTTCATCAACGTTCGGTACTGATTTTCATGACAATCGGTTGAACGGGGCAGAAGTTGCTACTCTGCAGCGCCACCTGGTGGTGAGTGGCGTTAATGAGCATATTATACAAACCTCCGTGGAAAAATACATATATATAACAATTTTCATAATAATCGGTCCTAAATTGATTATTCCTAAACTGTTAAGAAGGTCGACTGAAAGAGTCCCTTGTGGCATTATATCCGCTTTTTGTGTTTGTTATT
>DWHU01001418.1:0-12606 GCA_018247975.1 Parides photinus | reverse complement strand
AGATAAAGAGGGTATTCTGATATTTTTTTTTATTTCTACTGTCCTAAATATAGGACAGTAGGCTTATCTGGGTTAACCTGATTTATCATTTGTTGCAGTAATTTAATCGTAGAAAACACTTTGAATTGCAATAAAAGTAACATAATTTAAAACATTAAACACAAGTACTTATAGTTGCTATAAAGATCTTGTATAGTCATATTTTTGATATTTCGAATTATAGCGGTATAGGAAAATGTATTATATTAATTGTGTAGTCAACATTTTGACAGATTATTATGCCTTCTTTTGAAAAGACATATGTTAACTGTTACGATAGTGGATGAACTATTATTTGAACTGGTTGTGTTTGGTTTTCCATTTTTAAGATAGTGTAGTAGGAATAATTTAAGAAAATAGAAGCCTACTTTGTTTCCATATTACAACTGCTATCATAAAGACTACCGACGGTTTCAATTGCTGTAGAGCGAGTAGGTTAGTCTACTCGATAATTTTATCGTGGAAGCCATAAACACCTGTTACGGTGTCATCCATTAAAAATGTTTTAGTATGGTAATTTTATTACATTACTGCAAGTTAAAATTTTTTACATGTTCTATGCCTTCCAGATTCAAAACGGTTTTAAATTAAGAAAATCAAACTTGCCAATTACTGAAGCCCGGTGGATTGCAGATTAAATGTACCTGACTGATTATTACTTTTCTACTAATCTGTCAACTGTACGTAATTCTGATACTGCATTGGATGCGATGATTAATGATGATAGTAGGATTAAAATATTTTAAGACAATGTTTTCTTTTAATTTTTTTAATATACACAATATCTGTTAACTTGATTAAACCTTTGAAATCAATTATAAAAAGGTAGAGGTTTTGTGAAGCTATTGATGGCTCAATTTGTGAAGCTGCTGTACATGGTATGTCTCGGAGAGGCACGAGTTTGACTCCCTCAAGCTTCCAATGAATGCAAACATCGTGAAGAAACCGACATTTTCCAAGAACAGCAGTTTAGCTAGCGTGGCAGTTGACTGACCATGACACTATAAGGTAAAGGCTCTGGGTCCTGTTATTGGGAATCCATATCCTCACGGGTTATTTAAAAAAATATATATATTTAATGAAAAATAAAGGGTAAGAATGTTTTGGATGATGACAGGTCTCTTGTCCTAGAGATCATCAACCTTGGAACCACCAGCTTTTTTTCTCTAAACACTAATGTTTAAACTTTGCTGAAATTACTGAGATAATGCAAAGTAACATTTTATTCACTAAAGTACCCACAAGGTATGGTGCAATTTATCATCATAATGACTCTACATTGTGATGTGCAAATTACCCTCTGCTTCTTTCGACGCTTCTAAAAATCAAAAGTTACCAACTTCGCGATTTCATCATTCACTTAAGGTGCAATATTTATCCTATCGGCGAGTCTACTTCACTAAAAGAGTAAGTAGTGTACACTCTAGAAGGAATAAGGGGAGACCGGTAATGACATCTCACCGACCCAAATGTCAACCTCTCCTGTTCGCGTCGATTGTTCGTATGAAAAGCTGGCGGCGGTGGCTTCTTGGTCATCCCAGTGCTCCCTGCTAGATAATAGACAAGGTTTTTTCGACTGGAACATTCGCTCTATAATCATACACCCGAGCAATTAGAAAATGGGCAATAGCGGCCTTATTGACAAATAATTTCTCAAATATCTGGAACGAGATACGATCGTATCCATCATCCCAAGAAAATTACCATGAGCTTACTGACGGTGATCATTCAGTTTGCAAAGTTTTTTTTAGAAATGGTAATTAAAATATTACATTAGTAACTTGTATATATTTATATAAAACAGTAATTCACAGTTAATGTATTATGTATATTAGTTTAATTACAAATGATTTATGCTATTTTTAAAATGGGATTGTTTTTATTTGTTACCACATTGGTTTCAAAAGTAATGGCAGCATCGACAATTTGTTGTAATTGCAACACTCTCTCACTTCAGTATTTGTTTCTTGTGTATGAAGGACTAGAAATTACATTCTTTATTTAAATATTTTTTTACCTTAAAAATACAACAAAAGTTTATTACCTGATATTGAACATCCAGAGGTCAAAGTAAGTTGAAACTTCGGCTTCTTAACCCCGAAAATCTTGTTATTTGTTTAAAAGCACTAATTTATCCTGTATATTATGTTTAATACTTATATTAAAAACAAAATACAAGCTACCACAACATGTCTCTGTAAATTTTATCCAGAAATTTAAAATATATTTACATTTGAAATTTATTATGGCGCAATGTAAAAATACCGAATGACGTCATTGTGTACAATTATTTTTGGATAAAGCGATTTCGCAGTATGTTTAAAACCAATCGTTTGAGAATATTTTGCATCTTATCTTGCATTATAATAACTCTGTGATATATGAATAGATAAAATATATGTACGACGACTAAAATTATTCGTGAGACAAATGATTATGGGTCATTATGATTTTTTATAATGATTATCAGTATTTTTAATATAAACGAAGACAGTTATTTAGTACAATAATGAAGTCTAACAATCTGTCAAATATATAATAGTTTCAGTTACTACAACTTAATTTAACATGTAGAAGATAATGAATATCATTGAATCTTTTGTTGACTTTAAGGAATGCCCACATTTAATCTACAGTGACTAATATGTATAATAATTATCTATATTATTTCAAAACATATAAAACAAATAAAAAGGAACATTTTTATACTTTAAATACCATAGTAATACACACATACATTAAAACAGTCCAGTAAGAAGTTAATAAAATTTATATTGTATGAAATAAAAATTTAAGAATTATGTCAGTATTTCATTAATATTAATCTTATGATATAATTATGATCATAAGATGTTTAAGTGACTTTGTCCATTACAGAAGACATTACAAATAGTTTTTGTCCAATATTGCAATTGTTCATGTAAAAACTATAATAATTATTAGCAGTTTTAGCCATGCATTGCTGTAGGTTACTTTTTTGTTATATTACATTGCAGTAAACTATATACAGAGAAAGTTAGAACAATATAGTCATGGGCAACACAACACTTTTTTACATAAATGCCATTTGTTAAAAATGCATAGTGATAATATTATATTCATTGTAATTTGAATTTAATTTACACTTCAGTCTTAGTAAAACATGGCTGGCTATACAAACACCAAAAAATTTATAAAGTATGAACATTAAATTTCACTATATTTCATTTACTACAATATAAATTTTATTTCTACTTTAGTCTCAGCAACACATGATGTTTATGATATTAAATTGTAGCTAATATTAAATATCGATACATTTAACACAGTGCCATCTATTGTATTTGATAGTAACTAACATGATCTAGTCATATATATCAACATTGTATGTGACTTTGTTACTGCCAGATATTAAATAAATAATATTGCGACTATAAGTCGAGGTATTATTTATCCTATCTCTCAAGTTGGATCAAAGTGCACATGGTGTGCAAAATTTTATTAAAATCACAGTTAAGGAGTTATGAGTCCATCACAGACAAACATTGTGACTTCTGTATATATATATATAAGATTAACATAATATTGTTCGCCTTTGAAGTACATTCGTAACTATTGGAAGAACATATGTTAAAGAAAGTAAAAGATATATTACACATATAATCCAAGTCAGCATAAAAGATATAATTATTGTTCAATTAATAAAATATCAACCAATCTCTTTATTCAATAATTAACTATGCTTTTAATTTTTCGGAATTATTTGTTCACAGTAAATCATAATGGCAAATCTAGACCTTCAGGGGTATACCCTTGGTGAAAAACACAAACATTACAACCAAGTATTGGTAAAGATTTTGCAACAAGATTCAGTACAACATTCATCACAAGTGAATTATATTGATTCTGATTTGGACAATATGATAAAAATTGATGTAGCTTGTCATAAAAGAAATGTCTCATTCATTTTAGAAGTGTTAAAATGTGAAGATATGTTATATGTAACAAGAGCTTTAAAGGGATCTGCATGGTTAATAACTGATGAGCAATATGCAAATATAGTTAACCCAAAATTTATGCAGTCACATCTTTTTCCCTACATGAGTAGTAAAGCTATTAATAAATTTTCCCATTACATAAGATTGAATCTTAAAAACGAAAGGCGTGCTGAAGAATTTTTTAACTATTATGAAGACACCAATTTAAAAATTGCTTTAAAATGGTTACCACATTGTTCATTAAAAGTTATAGAAAATGCTGCAGCAACTTATGCACAAATGATCAGTATTAAAATTTTGCAAAGATTGTGCAAAAGATCAATTAAGGTTCTTCAAATATTTGTAAAGAAGCAAACATCCAAAAATAAACAAGAAGCAATGGAAGGAACTATGTTTCTAATGAAAAATCATTTGGATGAGTATTTGAATATAGTACAGTCTCTTCATGACTATGAATATCCTAAATTAGGTACAAAGTTCACAAGAACTGTTATGAAGAATGCTCCACAAATAGTTTTGGATAATTTTGAAAAGTTTGCACAAACTGTACATTTGAAGACATTTGTAAAATTTATTGAACCAAAAGATGTTGCTCCTTTTCTATTACAATACCACAGAAGTGAAAAACTAAGAAATTGGTTCTGTAAAGAAAATTTGGAACCATTTATTTTAGCCATGCCACAAGAAAGTAGAATGGAATTTGTAAAAAAATTTTTGATTGATAAAAATTTTGATCACATTGATTCAAACGGGGGTAAGGAAAGTTGTTTTACAAATTTATTAGCCCATGAAAAAAGCTACTTTTGGTATAAGTACATACCATTCGAAAACGCGTTCGAAGATATTAAAAAGTTAATCAAAAGAGAATCGTCATCAAATGAACGTAATTCAATGCTCACGGTATTGTTGTACTCTGCTGGACGTAATATGCAACATATTGAGATTTTGTTACAACATTATCAGAACAAACACATTAATGAACCACTTAAAAGTTACTTTCTACATGCATTAATTCAACAATTGGAAACTGTTATATTTAATGATTCAACATGGAAAATTATAAATGAACTGTTCCTAAGTATGGAAGTGTATAGTGAAACAACGAACTATATAAAATTTTTTACAGTAGCGGTTATACATAAAATACTTTATAATGATGTATTACCAGAGAACCTAGAAAAAAAATTTTCTTTTCACACCTTAAAACTATACCGAAAAAGTTTAAGTGAAAAATCTAAGGAAACGGTATTCAATCATTTATACGAAAACATTATTAAACAAGTAGAAGAACTGAATATAGTAAATGAATCAGATTTTAGAAAAGGATTAGGCTATATGAAAAATATTTTGTTGTTATTGACCAATTGGGAAAAAGATCTTATTGACTTTCCACAGATACTAAACGAAATCAATAAGTTCATTAACATAAAGAGAATTAATTTTTGGGATACAGATCTATCGTGTCTTTATAATGTAAACAAATCTTGGAGAAGACATTTCTTTCATATCTCTCTCGATTTATGTCTAACAGAGGATTCGTGCTTAAACGTTTTGAAACATAACCCAAAATTATTAATGTCTTCACAGAACATTCTAACATCAGTACATTCTGATAAAACGAGTAGTTTTGAAAAACTGCTTAACAAGATGCGCATATACTGGCCGATTTCGGTTAGTGAGAATATTTCAATTTGTCTTAATGAAATCGAAAGTAAAAGTAACAACAAAGCTCTTCGACATATTATTTTTCTACTACCTCAAAAATCCTTACGCGATTTGATTATGAAATACGTACCTAATGACGATAAAATAAATTGGAATGATTACGATGAAGCTTTATTGAATATTCAAAAATGTATCGCTAAATGTATATATACAGCTAGACCTCAACCTTCTCTTGACATTGTATTATGCTATGCGAAAGGCGATTACTTAAAGTACGCAGTTCCTTCGTTAACGGCGACATTGTACAATATGAGTTGTACAGAATATAAGCAAGCGATGAAAGTGCTCATTAAAAGCCCAGTTTCGTTACGGAAATATGGCATCCGCATAGCAAGTGATAAATTGAGTAACGAAGAAGTTATTGAAATGTTCTCCGGTGCATGGGAAGCTACAAAAAATAAGTCAATTCGGGCAGATATCTTTAAATGTTCCTTTAAACTGCTCTGTAGAGAGAAGCATTTACCTGAAATAAATAATATATGGACGTTGTTGAAAAGTTTCATCGAGACTTTAACAGACGAAGAAAATAAAACAATTTATGCTACATTGGGAAAAGTAAATCAAGTACCTCTATGTGTAAGGGGACATTTTTGGAAGAAAAGTTACCAATTTGTAAACAGTTTGCCAGCAAAATCAGCAAACTCCGATATAATTAAACGTGTTATATCGAGCTCGGCAAATATAATGGACGTTATCGACGTCGATCTCATATCAGAAATATTAAGAGAAGATTTTAACCGGAATCTTATGAACAGGTCTTTTGATAATATAAAATTGATTTGTTTTTGCTTGTTATCCACTGATAATAAAAAGTCACAAGAGGAAAGATACATTAAACTTTTTAACCCAGTCATGGAACAGTGTATTTCGTCTTGGGACGCCATGCTAGGTGACGAATATATAGTTAGGTGGAAACTGTGCCAGTTGTTAACTAACTTGTGTAATAATATCTGGAACATTGTTCTAAAAAACGGTAAAATCGTTCCAGTAATTGTATTTCATAAAATTCTTAATTATTTAGAGCATAACTTACCCACTGAGGAAAATTATTTATTATTGAGGACATGGAAATTCTCATACACGTTTGTTAAAATTATCGGAGCTGATGAAAAAAAAATTTGTATCAGTTATGAAAACGACGTATTTAAATCATATAATGGATTTAATGATTATTTAATATCGGAAGTGATACCCCAGTTCGGTGAAGAATTACTACAATTCCTGAAAGAGGACACAAAATTATATTGTACTTCAATCTATACATCATTTACAGAGGCGTTAAAATTGATGTGGCAATTTTTTGATTTTGGTACCTTGCTGCAGTTACATATATTAAAGTCAATTTTAAATTCTGACATAAAAGAAAGCTATTTGATTGCTTTAAACTCAATTCCAACATTTGTATACCTCGAAGAACTTGAAACTAAAAAGAAGCTTATGGAAATGATACGTTCACATTCTTCGTCAGAAGTAAAAATTCATTACTACAATCGCTGTAGTGAAGAACTGTATACAAGATTTACTTTTTAAACTTTCGAAATAATTTTCAAAGGACACACAAACTTTCTCACAACACGCAAATGTTCCCTTTCGCACAAACACCAATTTTATTGTAATACACACTCTTCTTTTTTATGTTAGGTCCCAAAATAACATGTCTATTTAAAAAAATCTTGAATTCCGGTAATCATGTTTCGAATCTCACAAACTTGTAGAATACACTACAGCATAATTACATATGTGGATATAACGTTATTACATAACTTATATTATTTACACATTGTTTATTAATCTATATTATACACTTTTGTATATAAAAAAAAAACGTAAATAGTTTTGAGGTTAGATTCTCATACAATAACCTCTTTATCGTATCTGATACATTAACTCATAAATTAAGTCTATTTAGATTATCAACTTTGTTACAATATTTTATTTTATTTTAGAATATGTTCTCAAATTAAACATTTTATATTATGGACGATTTTTTTTTTAATGTACCTTGTTCCCGACAAAAAGCTTAAAACACCATTTACATCAGTTTCCCAACCTTTTTTTGTATCATGCCCCCCTTCTTAGCCCCCCTATGTAACATACATAATTTTAAATGTAAAAAATAGGGTTCGCGTTTTTCGTTAAACCTGGCACCAAAATCTAGCATTGCATTTAAAGGGCCCGGAGCGAGAGGGTTAAACGAGTGTCGAGTAAATTTTCAAATTGCCGTGCGTTAACTGTCACATTGGAAAACGCTGATTTATATGATATATGGAGTATATCTCTTGCTAGTAAAAGAGAATGTAGTGATTACAATATATATAAGCAATAACGGCTCAATTTGTAAGTACTAAGCTACACATGATGCTACTCAAATACAAACAGGTTCGATCCCGATTATGCAACGTCAACCTTTCATATAAATATTTGTAATAAGCTATTCCACCATGTAAATAGGTATCTATTCCAAGATTAATAGTTATCCTAAGAATGTGATAACTGCATCTAACATTGACCCTTTTTGAAAGGTCCTGCAGTAGTAATGTTAATTAAGCAACTTAATGCTATCATGTTTTTTTTCAGTTTTGAAATGACGCCGTTGCAGCTAGAAGGTAACAATCTTGGAGAAAAACATAAATTCTTCAATAAATTAGTTAAAGAAACAAAAGAAAATAAAACGATTTTAAAATTCGATGAACTTGGCTCCGAAGAAAATGATATACACAATTTGGTTAACATAGACGTGGCTAACGAGAACAGGAATGTAAAATACATAGTTAGTATTTTAACCTGTAAGGACATGTTATACGTGAATCGTGCTTTAAAAAAATGCGATTGGCTGATTCGCGATGAGCAATATGCTGATATAATCAATCCCACATATCTTAATTGCAATCTTTATCCCCGGATGCAGACTAAGGCTGTTGTTGGACTAAAACATCTTATAAGACTTCAAATTCAAAGTGAATCACGCGCTGAACAATTTTATAACGACGAACAAAAGCCTTCAAACGCGGTAAAATGGTTGCCTAAGTGTTCTTTGACGTTTATCGAAACTAATTTTGATAAACATGCTAAAGATGTGAACATTTCTTTGCTCAAACGTCTCTGCGAAAAATCAGTTAAAATCCTTGAACTATACATTAACTGTTATCCTTACGCTAGAAAACAAGCTTTGGACAAAACTTTGTTTTTGTTGCACTTCGACGCCGACAAATATTTAAATATTGTTGAAAGTCAAGCAACTCATTTTTACCCTACTTTCGGAAAAAGAGCAACAAAACTGATTATGACAAAGTGTCCTCAGAGAATAATTAATAAATTTGGGGACTACTGCACTCATATAGATACACCTACCTTCGTAAAGTATTTAAATAAAGAAAATTTACAATCTTTTCTTATTAATGAAGTTATAAATGCCGAAAAGAAACAAAATAATTTATGCTCTTACTTCAATAATACCAATAACTGGGATTACTTTTTAAAGGCAATGCCTCAAAAAGAAAGATTTGATTTTATAAATAAGACTTTTATACTCGAAAATAGTGATGATGACGGAAATGAACCAAATGACTTAGGAAAAGTAATGAATCTATTAAAAACATTACGAGAGTTCACTCCGGTTTATTACTGGTATCAGTTCGTGACATTTGATCTGGCATTTTCAAATATTAAAAATATGATAGGACCTGAAACTGAAACTTACGATAAAAATGAAATGTTTGAAACCCTAATAGCCTCAGCGAAAGGTAATCAAGAACATGGAAAGTGTTTACTGAAATACTTCCGTGATAAACATATTAACTCTTCTATTACTACAAAAATTACCTTTCTGAACAGGTTTATTAATAATTTCAAAACAAATCGTTTCGATAAAGATAATTGGTCAATATTTGAAGATGTTGTTAACAGTGTAGACGTATATAATAATGCCGAATCTAGTAAAACGATAGTCGAAGCCATTTTAATGTACAAAGTTCTACATCATGAAAGTATACCTGAGAAAATCGAGAACCTTTTTAAATTTAACTCTTTAAAATCATACCGACACAAATTAAACCCAGAGGAAAGAGAAATAGTTTTTAATTACCTGGAGCTATTAATTTGGACTAAAATAGAAAATATTGAATTAATTAACGTACCCAACTTTGAACAGTGTGTCGAATTATTAAAGACATTTATGTTATTATACAAAGATTGGAATAAGAATATCATTGAACATCCCCCAGTACTCGATAAAATCAAAAGTCTGGTTAAAATCAAACAAGAAAAGTCTTGGACAGTTGATTTGTCGTTGTTATACAATTTACAAAAATCCTGGCGAAAATATATGTTTGAGCAATCCATTATATTATCACCTACAGAAGAAGTCTGTATTAATTCTTTGAAACATGGCCCTAATCTTTTAGAACTTCATAAACATGAGCTTAAGCTGATGTTTTTTAATGAAACTACCTCAATGAAACGGTTACTTAGAAAAGTTAGAATTTACTGGTCACAATCTATAAGTAAAGATTGGATAAATATTTACCTAAATAACCTTAATCAATCTGAAGGAAATAATGCGACTACTAAAGGTTTATGCAATTTGATGCCAAAATCTGAACTATACAATGTTTTACGTAATCATGCTCCAAAGGAATCAAAAATTGATTGGGATAAAATCAAAGAAAATGAATTAGGTATTCAAAGATGTTTTGCCAAAAACATGCATAACGCTCGTCCGCAACCTTCTCTAAGCACTGTACTGTTGTACGCAAAAGGGGACTATCTACAATATGCGTTACCATCTCTCGTTGCTATTTATTATAATTTAAGCTCCATAGAATGTAAAGAAAGCCTCTCAGATATACTCGATACCCCAGTATCATTGCAAAAACACGGTATTCGATGCGTTTTCAGAAAACTCTCTCCTGGTACCTTAAAGGAAACGTTTAATCTACTGTGGAAAAATACTAAGAACACAACTATAAGAAAAGAAGTTTTCAAAATTACCTTCAACATCTTATGCAATGAAAAGAACGAACTTGTAATCAATGATACATGGAGTTTATTGGAAATGTTCATTGACAACCTAAACTTTAAAGAAAATAAAACAACGTATGAGTTGTTATATAACATTGATAAAATACCAAAGCAGGTTCAAGCAGATTACTTAATAAAATCGTACAAATTTCTGAAAACGCTGATTGCAAAAAATGATAAAGAATATAGCGGTCCGGAATGGGACCTTAAAAAACTTGCTCGTTATTCAAGGAAAATTATGACGTTATTGCCATCTGAATTCGTCGCTGAAATTGTAAGAGAATTTACTAATACGCTCTTCTTAAAAGAAAGGGTAGATAAATACGACATGACTAATCTAATATCGTCATACTTACTTTGCGCCAAAGACGAACAAACTCAAATGGAAAAATATAATGATATTTTCGCACCTATTCTAAAACGTTCGCTAGAGTTATGGAATGAATGCTACTGTAGGGAATACTACGTCAGACTTAACTTAGTAAAATTAGTGTCTGACTTAATCATAGATTTGAAACAATTCACAATTGAGCAAAATATGGTTATTCCTGTGAAAATGTTCTCAATGATACAAAATGAAATGCAGCAGTCATTGCCATTGCATGAGAACTACGTGTTAATAAGAACATTGCAATTGACAACACAATTTGTAACATTACTACAAAATAATCAGCCTGTGGCTTGGGAAGAAACTTGTTTAAAAATAGCTCCAGAATTCGGAAATGTCTGCGTAAGTTTATTAAAAGAAGATACCAAATCATTATTTTCTTGCATATACATACTTTTTACCGAAACTTTGAAAAACTTCATGTACATATTACCTAACAACGTACAGTATGAAATTTGCAAAACGTTTGCACAGGATGAAAATTTTACTCAGGGATATTTAGCTGCTTTAGAATTGTTAAAATTGCTGAACGGTAATGATATAAACGATAAAATAAAAAAATTACGCGAAAACATACGTAAACATTCTTCTGTGGAAGTAAAAATGCATTATTATCTAACGTATCCGGAAGATAGAGTTCATTTATTTGCAAATAGCAAAAATGGGTAATTTGTTTTTATATGCATCTTAAATGCTAAACAGTTTTCATTTTCGTGCACGCTTGCTCGCTTATAAACCTGTTGCTCGTCACTACGAGATTGATATATGTACATACATATGTTTTTGTACATCAGCCGCTGTAGATGTGTCAAGATAAATATAAATGTCAAAAACTATTATAAATATTTAGTATATGTTGCAAATGTTTCATATTAACGAAGTGTTGGTCGATTTGTTTATTGTATTTTAATAAAATATTATCCGTGTTTTATTTTTGAGTAAATGTTTTAATAAAACAATCGTAATTTCACCCTGTATTACGTCCACTACCAGGCACGCTTTTCTCATTTATAATTGTGACCGCGTAACTATAATTTAGAGAAAATCTGTTGCTACCTACATCTAATTGTTAACCACGATCTTCGTTAGGTCGTCATTGACCCTTTTATCCTGCTGGTTATATAATGATCTAGAAGAGCTTTACTTACCTACAGCCTCTGGGCCACTTGGGACCCCGGGCTTTTCGGGTTAGGTCCTTTAACTTAACGTTTTTGCATTTTTATGATCATTATAAATATTGCAATATACACGCGATTCATTCGTATTTAGCTGTTTTAAAAATTTTAAACTCGCGAAAACCTTATTAATCATTACCTATTTTTTTTATAAGAACTATAACTACTTAATAGTTGTTTGCGACCCATATGAAAAATTATTGAATGTATGGGGATCGTACAGTAGCGCACAAACTAACCACCCCTAGTGCTGTCTCGCTCGCACAAGACCCCCCGCGCGCAG
>DWHU01001417.1:0-12606 GCA_018247975.1 Parides photinus | reverse complement strand
AAAGGAATAAATGTTACGTATAAAAAAAAAATCGTGCTTTTCTTTATAACAATATTTATGGCAAGACTAAGTACATTAAAATGGTCTACCACTAAAACACATATAATAAGATAAACATTGAATTTTGTATTATTACGACAGATTTTAAATTTTGTGAGAATCGCTTAAACTTTTCAGTAATGACTTTCTATAACTTATTATTCACATTAAAAAAAATCCTTTGTAGGAAAACATCGTGAAGTGATCGACGTGTTCCCAAAACAACAGCTTTTGTGAATAAGTGATATCTGCCAACCCGCTCTTGGCCAGTGTGGTGGTTAAAAGAGTCACAACTTTCTCATTGTGAGAAAACGCCTCGAGTTTCAGTAGTGGGCTACGGCGGTGTTTATTAATATGATATTATTAGGTATTCTATTACATAAGAGCGCTTTTAATAATAAATGTACTATGAAAGTATTTATATTATAATATGTTATACTTTTCATTGCTACAGTTAACGATATTCTTCACTGTGATAATGTTTTGTTACAAACTGTGTGCGTGGTATGTTTATGAAGAGAAGCGATAACTTCGTCATACACTACATTTATTTAAAGAGATCAACATGTATGTAATATTCATATATGGATGCGGTAAATTTATTCGAGTAAGTAAAGGTAAGAAATGTATGTAACGATGTGGTGTACATCATCCTAACTAATGCCTTATTTTTAAGGACAAGCGTGTCACAAACTACCTCACTAATGTCCTTACCGAATTGTCGCTTCGTCGAACCAAAACAGACAATTAAGTTATGTTTATATATAGAATAAAAACTAGCAAATTAACGTTTTAAAATAATTTATAACTATTTTCACCAACTATCATCTTCTGCTTAATAAACATATTTTTATAACATATATCTTTGTTTGCAAACGCTGTTTTAGGAGATATCGCAATAACACTGAATTCTTTTACCAAGGTGAGGTCTAACTTGAAAATTATTGTAGCTAGTAAACTATTTAAAAGTAGCGGGCTTTTTTGATATTTTAGCTAGAGCTTAGATTGCTACTTGCTAAATATTAATATCTTTATTAGTTATATTGGGATAAGCAACCACTAGCCATGTTTGGTTAAACGTTAAGAAATTATTTGTAATAAGTAAACGATATCATCTTAAAAACTTATCTGAACCTCGGACAGAAATTAAATAGTATTATAGCGTAATCATAAACTTTTAGCGTTTGCAAAACAAATCACTGGTGGTAAGTACCAATGCAGGTTCGATTTCTGCGTCCAAACAGTAATGTCTTACGTTACTGTGTTCTGGTTTAAGTGCCTATGTAGTTAGTGAAATTACTTGGATAATATAGACAACACATAAAGTGCAATATGGTTCAGTTTACGTCATCCTAACTAACGTTACATTATTATAGATATCACTTGAACTTCTTAGTCGTGTTATCTCTTCGTCGAATAAAGAAATATACAGTTCTTAGAACAAAATTATATCAACCGCATCCAATGTGTATACATCCTTGCTTCATGTGTGCCGACGCTATCGTATACAATATGAGGGTATACAGTTGTGTAATGCAATTTAGCCTATACGCAGCAGCATTATGGACTATATTACCATGTACGATTATATCTCAACAGGGGAAAAGGTCGGGGCTATCAGTCGATAAGAGCCGGCCCGTCGCCGGGTTGACTGAGCCGAAACCGACAAACTCACGTTTGTTTATATATATGAAAGAAGCTCTGTGGCTACGCATAAAAGTTATTAACATTAGATACAATATTATATTTCAATACACAGTAACCAAAACTATCACGTAAGTGAATATAGCTTAGATCAAACGTAAGAGCGATCCATCGTATATA
The DNA here is from genome assembly GCA_018247975.1 of Parides photinus. NCBI lineage: Eukaryota > Metazoa > Arthropoda > Insecta > Lepidoptera > Papilionidae > Parides > Parides photinus. Next base: position 10,743 of record DWHU01001417.1, on the reverse strand, counting down.
AATTTATAAATCATTTTGTTCTATGAGTTACATACTTGTCCTATATATTAATTATTATGTGCCATGATCTATTACTGCTTAATTTCATGAAGTTAATTTACATTGACACTGGATAAGCATATTCTAGTTTTTATTCGCTGATAGCAGAAACATAGATTTATATTTTTCAGTCTATCTTGAAATTAGCCTAACCTGTACTTAAAAAGAGCCCTATCCGAACTCTAGAAGTTGTGGCTATTATTTTAGATTTTTTAGGCCGTGGACTATTTGTCCGCCAGCTCACCATCGGATAAGCTGTTTAAGTCAAAACATGATTATCAGCGTTTACATGAACAAAGACTTTTGTATATTCTATGATTCAATTCCGGAAGGTACTCATTGCAACACGTTACTACTTATGATTAACAAAACAAGCATACACGTAGAAAGAAAGAAAAATGACTACTTGGTCTTGTATATCAAATTATGTACCAAAGTTAAATAGCTAAATTAAATACTAATCTTGTATCTAAAGTCTACAGCAAACTGTTACCTACAATATAATGTTAAACTAAGAATAGGCCTGTATATTTTACTCACGTAATATACCGTTTCCGTAACAGGTAATGGATTGATTATAAAAATAATATAAAACTTTATTATTATTGAATAGAGAGTTAACTGCTTTATAATAGTACGAACAGAATGATTTGCGTAACAACTTTTTCAATTCGCATCACACAGAATGTTCTTAATTGTAAAAACTTCTACGTATGTATGTACATGTTTCGTTAATGCCTTTAAGATGTCCTACAACCATACGTTTCTTTGTACACATGCCAATAAAATGTACTTCCATTAATGTGAACAACAGAGCCCCCATTTCTCGGTTGACTGTATTAAAATTTAACAAAACCATTATTATTAATAGACGAGTTACTCATAAGAAAGATATAGATAGAATGAAACTATTTAAGATGATGATGAATTTTTAAATGTGTTTAAGCTATAAAATATATGTACTATGATTATTTTTAAACCAGAGTTACAGTGAATAGGCTGTGCGAATTATGTTTATGAATTTACTAAAATACTAGGTCACGAAAAGAATTTTTATTCGAGTTGAAGCAAGCAATTTATAGTTTCATCAACGCCTTAGAAGCACCGTCGCGGAACTCTTATGAAACTTAAATATGCTTTGCATTTATTTTTGACACTATAAGAATGAAATTATTAAAAAAAACAGTTATCGCTATGTCCAAGGTTGGCCATTATTGCTTTGTAAGAACACACCATCTTCATATGAGGCAATAACTTTATCGTTTGGTCAATTTATAGCAGAGTCATCACATAAAAAAAATCATCTCTTAACGATCGAAAAATAAACTGAAAACATTAAACTCTGGTTAACTTTTACCTAACTAACTATTAACCTTATTTTGATAGGGTTTAAACGAAATCGTTCCCAAATGTTTAATATCAACTTGCTATTACCGACGACTCACTTTAATGATGATTATGTCAACCAATGATAGGTGTTCAATACCGAATTAAATAAAAAAACAATTTTATTTTTCAAAATACAGATCATTACAGGTAGGGATTTAATAGTGACAAAATATTATAAATTTATGAGGAATTGTCAGTAAGAGTTCATCATTGTTCTCTGCACTTAAGTCTAAGATAAATAACCTCTCCAAGGCCTCAATCTTAATGTTAAAATTCGCAATGGTCGATTCAGGTTTAGGTGTAAACACGTCAAAAATTACCAAACAAACTCTTTTGCATTTATATTGTTAGTCAGGATTCCTAAATGGAAACATCGAAAAGGAGCAAGGTTCAAAATATTATGAGGCTGTAAAACAAAGCGTTCACTTTTACTTTCGTTACAATCGCTCAGTTCTCACTTACCACTTATAATAGGAGGGAACGGCACTATGCCTGTCTCTTTCCCGTTAATGAAATCACAGACGAAGCTATCTCCCTCTGATTGGTCTTTAAGATCATCTTTAGTTATACCAGTTCTTGTATGCGCTTAGTCATCTTGGGTCAGCGATAGTCGTTTGAAATGTCGCAGCAAGCAGTTTCTTAGTTTTACGTTATACGTAGTTACTAGCTTGAATCATATGTGAGAAATTATTAGTAATAAACATTACGACGTAATTATACGAGATATTGCAATAGAAATTGTGAGTCAAAAGTATTCGACACTTACAGCCAATTTGGAGTAACTGTATTCGAAAAAAATTCACATTAATGTTAACAAATCGAAAATCTTTGAGGTTATTACTGACATGTAAAGACATTTTTAGTACTGTTCAAAAATATTAAACACAAATATAATTGCAATGGTTTCGTAATGCCGATATATATAATAAGAATTTTAACAAGAAATGTTTTCTGCACCAAAGGGTTTTAACTCTTGACTTTAACGAATTCCGTCAATAATCAGAAGCAACAGGCATCTGTAACAAAGGCGCACGAGGTTAAATGCCACCGGAGATAGCCGACGGACCCAACACCGCAATAACATGTTGCCACAGTATTCATTATCATAATTTATGAGATTTACGATCGTTAAAATTAACATCGAAAGTAACTCCGACGAATTTTAACTATTCACGTTTTTAGTTTATTCTCGTTATCACAGGCAATCATAATTAAACCAGGTTTTTTGCTACTTGTGTACGAAGCGAGGATTATATAAACCGAGTATACTAAGTAGTTTTTCGAAAATCATCAATTTGTATGGAAATGGAAAACAATTAGATTTTATTTATATTTTACTAAAGTGGACTAACATATCCACTTAGATTGTGTTATGTGGCAATGATATACACCGTATAAGTAAAAGAACAGAAAAACTAGCAGAATACCTAGGAAGCAGGTTGCAACAAAGGACGAACGATGATTTATAGAAAGATTGGGGCCATATATGAAGCGTGCTAGACTATAAAATTCAGCTTTATTTTTATTATTTCTTCACTGATATGTCTATAAGCATACACAACTCTACCATGTTACTATTCTTACAAAGTTCTAGTAACAATAGTAGTTTTCGATGCAATCCTACCCTGGTCCTAAAATAGTGTAGATCAGGAATAAGACAGAAAAAACATACTTTCATTAAGAAGTTCTTTAGGTTAGCGAGAAGTATAGATTATGGTTATTAAAAGTAAAGTGTAAGTATAAAGTAATGATTTATTTATAAAAACTTTTCATTACGATCTAATGTGCTGCGATATAAAGCGTATATGTTACTTCTACCAATAAGTTATCCCTGAATTTATAGAATATTTAGAATATTTCTATAAGGATTACTTGTTAGTAGTTAAGAGGGTTATATATGAACCTGGTAACGAACTGAATTCGTTATATTTAATGTGAGTTTTAGTGTAACGAACGTTTACTTCTGGGCGTATCGATTACTCGTGCCCGCATGTTTATCAATTCACTAAGCAAATAACGAGTCTTACAGTTGACGCTGATAATGCTCGTTATGAAGTTTATTTTGGGACACAACTCAATTTACTCAACACGTATCTACTTTAAACATTATACATTTGTATTACATACATATTATTTCACGTCAACTTACGTACGTCTTATAAGTCGCAATATTATGTTACTATTTGACGCCTAAAATTCAATCGATGTAAACTTAATATTATTCATGAACATTTATAAGTTCACAAACCCTTACCATCGATTAGATTTCTTTATCATAAAGCAAATAGTTGTTACAGGTTTCAACATATACAAAAAATGTGTGTCAAATGTATATATCAAAATTAAAACGTAAATTTTAACTGTTCGTCGCTTTTAGCTAAAGCTCATAATTTAAACTTGAAGGAGAGAACCTAAACGGGGTTAAGGTAAATTTAACAATCACCGAAGCTGGTTTACTATGAATTTGCATTTAAAGTTACAACGCTGAACGGTTTGTAATATAATACTGGTTCCAAACCAAAATATGATGCAAACAATTTCACAATAAAAGACATCGATTTCGAAGTGTATCTTGATTTCTAAATAATAATGAGTCGTGTGGAATACGGAATTTAAGTTTTTTTGATATCTATTAATTTGTAAAACGTTTATCATTTCATCATAAGCGTTTATACAGCTAGTGCCGAAAATATGCCTTCGTTTATTAATTACGAAAGAAGATTGGTAAATGTGACGTCGTTAGATATCTATATGTTATAAAAAATTTAGTTCATATCACGAAATGTATATGCTCAAACTCTCTTGTTTCGAGACTTTGCAAGTTAGTCAATGGGTACAGCGATTTCCTGGACATTCACAACGATTCACCCAAAAAGCTCCGCCGACTAATTATTGATATATTTATAAATATCAACGAATCAAAATTTCTCTTAAATTCTTTACTGTTATCTTTTTATAATTCTTATTGCATGCTGTATTTACCTATAATTGTCTTATTATGTTATAATTTTATATTATCTATGTATTTTGTAAAAGTATTGGTACTAAAACAAGCGTTGGTAAATCAGTAAATAAATAAATAAACTATACATGTATTATGTATCAGTTAACTGCAATATACGTAAATATAACGTATAATAACATTGAACAATATCCGAAAAAGCAACATCCTCAATATTTCATTTCCTTCTGTGCAATCAACGACTTGTTCATTTTAATGATATAATAAGTTACACAGTGCGTATTAATTAAGAATAATTGTAACGGTTTATTTGTATCCATTAGTCTAGACAGGCCATTATTCTTTCTCTCATGAGACTAAAATAAAATAAGAAAGAGAGCAACGCACCAGCAAATTAAAGACAATAACACTTGCAGGAAGCTTTGTCACCAGCGCATTCGTCTCGGGCATGATGTTAATATCATTCACATCTTGTATGCCATGTCATTTACATAAGTTTTATAAACGAATAGTTCGAATTTTTAATGTAATTACTTATAAATTTGAATTTTTATTGATATCAATTCAAAAATGAACATTATCCGGATTTGTTTTAAACTATCAATAAAGTCTTTCAAGATCTTGAAGTGTGAGGTGATTCAAGAAGTCTTAAACTTTATTTAAACGATTTAATTATCTTTATGTTCAATTATTATGTGTAAGAACATATTTTCAGGTTATATTCTAAAAAATATAAAAGAAATCACCACGTTTAAATATATGATCTTTCCCCATATTTAATGTATGTTTTCAAACCAATAAATATTATTACGGAAATGAATATTGAAGGTTTTACCTTCACTAGGAAATAAGAAATATATCGTTTATCATTAAAAATCGATTTCTGGTATGTGATCGATAAAATTAAAACATTTTTGAAATGCTATCATATTGTGTGCTGAATTTATTGTACATTTGGAACAAGGACGCAAACATTGAATACTTATTAGCAGTTTCAACTGGCGGAAACTCGATCGCAATTTGTAAAAAGCTATTTATTTTGATATTCAAAACAGACGCTTTTATTTATTTATAAAGAGTTTCAGATAAACTTGTGTTAATTATATGTCAATCTATATGTAAACTGGATAGTATAATATTTAATAAATTGTATCCAATATAATAATTCGTACAGCCTTCACCTTTCGTACGCAAATAAAATTTTAAAATAATCAGACGCGGATAGCGATGTAAGTTTATTTATCAACTGAACTAACCAGTGTGGATACTAGTAGTAATCTTTAATTCAAACGGACGCAGTAACACTGTTTGAATATGAAAATTCGACACTTACAAATGGCGACCCGGGAATTATTCACCGTCGACGCAATCGTAGTTCTGCTCTAAATTTCAAATTGGTAACAAACGTGTTACATTAATTTCGTCGTAATCATTGTTATAGTTGCAAAAGTATGAAACCAGTAAACCAAATACCTCTGTTATTACAATAATCTCGAAAAGCCATAACGCGAACAGCCTAAAATTAAGATATTACTTGATAAATGCCAAATCTGTTTGGAAAAGATGAAACGACGACAGAAACTAAACCTGTAAATATATCAATTATAATACTTTTATGTCGTGGATCAATCTTCAAAGTTTTTAAAGCTGATTAAAATTTTTACATTTCAGTCCAAATAAATAAAGATTGATTTAGACCTTTTGCACTCCACAACATCTCTGTATGAGGTAATGTACACTGGGGGATAATACCAATAGTTTAAGTCTATCTTTTACATGACGTGTATAAAGTTAAATAAATATGTTTGCATGATCATGACGATATTGTTAACGAATAAATTTCAAGAAACGTTAAAAACAAATAAAAAAATGTTAAGTTTACTAACACTAAACTCTGGTCTACCTTATAAATTTCCTATTTTTTTTAAGTTTTTTAATAGTTTTCGCTATAGTTATTATTATAATTATCAAAATTCCTACAGTTTAATAAAAGTTGATGCTCAGAACATATTCTAATGATAACCGTAAACTTACCCCTTTAACAATAAAATTTAATGATTTCCGCTGCACTCCGTTAATTAATATCGGCGGACCCCAGTTATAAACTATAATAATAGATGTACTTATTATTTTATTAAATGCATACGTACTTATTTACATTTTTTAAGAAACCTGAAATTGATGACAACTGATCAAAAGGTATATAATAGATGTCTAATCAAATACTGAGGAGTACAATGCTTGCAAAGTTGACTAACCACAAAAAAACTGAATTGTTATATAATATGTGCTTTGCTAGATACGTTTGTGTTCATTATCATATTGCTGTATAGTTATTGATTGATTACTAATTTATCTTTAAAACGTGGACTTAAATGTGTAATAATCTTTTTTAAGTTTTTAAATGGACATTTAATCTTTGCCTGTAAATAACATATTTTCAAAAACGTCGTATTTGTCTTCATCAATAATATAAACATTAACAGCAGCAACGCCAACATCGTTATTACATACAGAAATGTTTATCTGTGTCTAAGTTACTGACTTGAAGTTGTACGATGGGTGTTTAAAACAATATTACATTTCAAGGTTACTTTTGGAAATTTAATTGAATGCAAACTGAAACAAGTAAAAATAATTTTGATTTCTTTACTCCGTTGCTAAACAAAGATTTTGTTAGTTGTTCTGTAACCTGTAGTATTGCTACAGGCTTGCATAAAACTTTGTCATTGAACGCCTAGGCAAATTACCAACAACGAACGTTAATTTTCGCATTCACCATACGCCAGAAAAGGCTACTCGGAGGAATACTTAAAGGCTCTGTTTTGGGAGTGAATGAGGAAAATGTTTATAGAGGCGTTATAAATGCCGATAATAGTGAGCAGAATGTGATCGTTGAAGAGCGGACAGATCTATCAGTAACCAAGCAGCATTCACCGAAGGTCAGTTGCCCCACGCACCGCACCATCACTTCCTCGTTGGCAACCGACGGCTTGGGCAACTGCCTCTCACCAGAATTAGGCACCCGCTTGCGACACCTCACACATCAAATGGTGACTCTATCAACTAACAAGTCTTCTTGACAATATTGTAGCTTATAGTCATTTAATGCTCCGTCATAATCATAAATGAGTTTTTCTGCAAGCTTTAGCACTAAGTCACAATATTTACGAAACTAATATTTCTCATGTACTTTTGTAATATATAAAGATATTAACAAATAAAGAAGAAAGGGGTAATAATTAACCTTAATAATATAACATGGAACTCTTTATTAAATTTCGTTACATATTAGAGTTTTATCTGTAAAAGTTGATAAACCTTACTAAGTCTCGCTAATAAATATTAATATTTTGCAATATTTTTTAACAGAAAGCTTCCTTAAAAGATACGATTAAAATAAAAAAACAGTGTATTATAAATTACTATCTACATTACTACATTTTAAGACTGTCAAAATTATACGTAATTCATGCAATCTGTTAAATCTACATCGTTATAGCCGTAAAACAGTTTTATCAGTAACTTGTATATTGGCTTAAAATGTCTAGTTGACTATCAATTTCAATATCGGCAGCATTCTCGCATTTAAACAACAACGGGTTTAACTTTATTGTCAGTGGAACACAATATTACTGGTAGTGGAGCAGCAAGTAAACTACTCATTAATTGCGTGTTACTTTATACAATACTACGCACATTAACATTGAGTATGTGCCGATGTTTCCTTATTGAAAGGATAATAATAGGTCGGAGCGACTTGAAGAAATTTATATTATTTACATTGAAGGAAAACGTATTTACATTCGCATATCACCAGTGAACGTATCGCTGGAAATGACTTTGTTTTATATAAAAAGATATTTCAAGGAAATTGTGAAATATCAAATAATATATTCAAATAAAATTAAATCTAACATCAAGTACATAATTATGACAATTATTCTTCACCTTATATAGCCGTAAATAATAATGAAGCCGTTTACTAGAAATCACGTCAGTATTAGCGTCATGTTAACGTAATACAAAGAGAATGCAGGTTTATGAGTAATGACATTCTTTGTTAATCTCCTTTCTTTGTACCTTCTTTAATTAAAATGTCAGAAAGTACACATATAATGAACACAACATCAAAATGTAAATACAAATCAATATTATTATATATACCACTGTATTTATTATAAAAAATCTCACTTAAAAATCTTTTTATAAAAATACTATAAGTGAATTGCTCGTCTGCATGAAAGTAAAACATTTGCTTACAAACAGAGAACAACTTGTATTTTATGAAGGCTTATAAAATACAGGTAAAGCATTAGTATAGTACACGTGTATAATATGAACAATAGTTAACTGCGTCAATGGATCAAGAGAATTGATTATGTTAATCGCTTAATAAAATAAATTAACATAAACACTGTAAGGGGCTCGAACCGAGCTACATTTATCTTTACCGCATTGCAATTCAACTTTCAAGGCTGGAAATGGGCGTCGAGCGATCCATTATACAGTAGTAGTATAGGAACAAACCATTTATCGTTATACCTTAATGCTTTAGTTAATTGAGCTTGGATAAGTACTAATGAATATTTATGAAGAAATTGAACAGTAGCGAATAAAGTCCGCGAATTTGCTAAATATTCAACAATTCCGTCCTTAAACCGGAATACGTAAACTATAGGTTATTTCTAAGTTTGCTAAGATCAATAATAAAGTTTATTAGCTGTTAGATAGTTCAGGATTAAATGTGGTATCCTAACTTTTATCTTTTAACGGCACTGCTTTGTTTAATTGTTATTAATGCTATCAAAAACTGTAACTAATACTAAACATTGACAACTTCGCATATATATATTTGTTTAAAATATAAAGTTGATGTCTTTGTTCAATTTATTATGCGAAGTTTTGATGCAATCCAATTCAATGAAATATTCAAACAGAGCTTGATTGAGAACGGTTGCGGGATCAAAGCGCGCTTGAATTAATCATGAATTCGTTAATAAACTCAATGCCGTTTAAACAAAAGATTCAACACAACAGATGCAACATATAAAATATACTACTTCATGAAACAAGGAGTATGCCGGATGTACGACCGCATAAACCAAAAATAACTTTGGATTTGATCCCAAACAATGTCTTATGTATGTAAATAGTTTAAACGTTGCATTTGCTGAAACGTAGCTTTTACCGCTACCACTGAGTAATCCTCGTAAAAAGTGCATCTTATAAAAAACAACCTTTCGTGCAACTTGTAGTACAATGCGTATCTAAATTGATAATACCCATTTTTCCTTGAATACCAAAATCACATTTTGAGCTCGGACTGGGTGGAACTGATGAAATAATTATACGAGCGTTTATTGTATCAAAAACACTTTTTTATGTGTAGACGTTTCTCGATAAAACCACTATCTACCATGGTGGCAATGATGATTTACCCACAGACACAAAATAAGTATTTACTTTTGTGTACCACGACGCTACTACTTATTAATAGTTAAATTATGATGATTGTTGTTTTTAACTTGGTCACTAGTTATCCAGCACAAATGAGTACTTGTTCTAATATTCTTGTTATATCTTTACTATAAAGTATAATACTAAACTACTTAAGAATATAACTACGTAATATTATACATTAAAAGGTTTAGCTAATTAACAGCCTCGCTACTATTATAAAAATGATTCCCGAACGATGTAATTATAGTACACAATAAATAAGATAATGAAATAACGTAATATAATCATGTTTCTGTTTGCACATTCCCTCAAATATTCGACACTGACCGTTTGATCGTTTTTTTATAAACGATTAATTAAAAACGTTGAATGTATTTGATTAGTATATTGTAACACGCTAATCAAATTCATTCAACATCGTTTATTACGAAATTTCTTACGACATCGCATTAACCTACTGACACAAAATTTCACAATGTTCATATGTATGAAAAATTTAAATGATTTCTTTACATATTCAACAATTTAAATGTTGTGCAAAAGGGTGGCAAACTTCACCTGTACTCAAACACCTGCCGGTACTACCTTTGACATGAAAACAAAACTGACCAATATTTACGGTTTTTTATCGATTTTTATTTTTCAATTCCTCCTACTTATAAAACTTCTTCATTATTTAAGTTCATGTATAAAATAAGACAGTCATTTATATTTACTTCTGTATTCTTTACAAAGTTTACATTAGACGAAATTATTCAAATGATTTTGGTCTCTTGTACATAATGTTTCTTCTGTACGGAGCAACTTGTATATTTACTTAGTCTTGCCATAAATATTGTTATAAAGAAAAGCACGATTTTTTTTTTATACGTAACATTTATTCCTTTCAT
>DWHU01001416.1:0-12612 GCA_018247975.1 Parides photinus | reverse complement strand
ACCCTAGCAGTGTGTTTAGCACAGATGGAGACTGACACACTGCCCCAACCCCAAGAAATTAATTGGGAAAATGGGAAGGACAAAAAAAAGAAAAATAGGCAAATGAACATGCGAAAGGTGCACTAGGTGAAAAGTAATCTCTTCAGCCCATGGATAGTCACACTTTTGGTGTTGTTACTGCGTTACCATTTTTTAAGATGTTTGTATAATCCGAAGTCTTCAGATTCTTTATTATTTTCGCTAGTTATTCAAGTTATGAGGTGGTATTTGACATAATGTGATATATTGCGATGGCGCGGCGCAGAGACTAAAATACCTAGGAACACTCCTCACAGAACATTTTATGAAGAACGCAAAGAGACACCAGCTTCAGAAATATGCGTTTTATAAAAATATTTCACTGGAAAGGAAGCAGTGAATTTATTAAAATACATCACGGAATAAGTTCAGTATCCCCGTGACTTAAGAATATGTATAATATGTATAGTACGTAGAATAGGTTTTTATCCAGGTAGTCAAACTTAACAATTTTTTAAAACTACTACTGTAGATTTAAAAAACTGTAAAGAAGTTTTAACTTAGTTTAATCAATTTAATTGATATAAGTATGTTAACGTGAAAATACTTTTAGTGCTAATAGAAATTAAAAAAAAATATTTCTGCTGGATTCTACTAGTTTTAAATATTTCTTATTTTATCCCATATTATAGTATGCAACTACTTTATATTATTTTTGTCAAATGTTTTAACTTGTAATACTATAACATAATATTATTACATCTTGAAATTCCGATTAAATTTTAAGATAGTTTGTGAACAATTTATGAAAAAATTATTACTACTATACTAATTATAAAGATTTTCATTTATTGTCTTCGTTTTTCACTGTTTTTTGATACAATAACCTGAATAAATTATAATCCAAAAAAACAACGCATATTTAAAAAAAATATGTATAACTAACATAAATAAATATCTCACTATGATTACTAAAATCTAAAAATAATACCGGAGTAAATGTTTGGTGTATTATTAGGTAACTTAAAACGAATATCGCAGTTCTCAATAATTAATTATAATTTTAACCATTAGAATGGAAGATGACACCGAGAGAAAACAAACATAGAAACGGAACCTTAGAGTTTGAAGCAGACGTAGCGCTTAATGACCCTTGTCGTTGTCGCAAACTTAGAGAGTATTGTCTTTTTATTGTTATAGCCAAAAGTATTTAGCTAAATTAAAAACATTCACATGCTTCCTTTAATTAAGAATTTAAACAGCGCGTTTTTTATATCTTTGAAATGTAAGCGTTGACTTAATTTTTAATTAGTTCAGGTAGTTATACGACTGCACATATCAACGTTCGTCTTGTGCTCTTCGCCTTACTAAAGATGTTAAATTAGTTACCCGAGTAGTTTCATTATCAAAAACGTACCCCCAGTTATATCTCATTAGGACAACGTGTACTGTAAACGTTTTAAACATAAATAGGTTATTATCGGCAAGAAGGCGTATAATGTCTCCTGAAATAAACTTCCTATACATCACGTTGCGTAGTTAACAAGAAAAACATTTGTCATATCTCGTATTCTTTGTTCGTTTGATAACAATAAAATTACAAATGTAAAAATATGTAAGTATAGTCATAGATGGATAAAATTACTGCTACGTTTTAAAAAACTCTTGAGGTCTGGGTTGGGATCAATGTAGTAGCGTTATAAGAGCTACTAGAAAAATTGTCTGTACTAAATAATTCTGAAACGGATTTTGTACCGAAAAATTACATATGAGTATATCAGAAGGACTCAATGCAATTATTAGTAAAGTAATCCCTAAATGTGAACCTGTGATGGTTTAGTTTATAAGTAGGTCGAACACGCCTGAGCATCGCATTCGTTATAGTTCGGTTCGGTTAAATTTTAACTAGTAAGTAGTGAGATTTTTATGGAATGAATTAAATTAATGAAAATCTGTAGCGGAGAGGTACAAGGGGTTCACATTTGTATACGATGTACAGATTTATACAGTTTGTGGATTACAGACAGCGGTGTGCAAACAACATGAATTAACATATTACGGCAGACGTAATTCTATAACCAAATAAGGTATAGATCCTTCATATAGGTAAATATATAGTTTAAATAACGAAACATTTAATATTTACTTCAATATTACATTAAAACATTTGATAAAATTGTAGTTTTGTGGTGTATCTATTAGACATTTCTCGTTCTCTTTAGTACAGATAATCACTGGATGAGTATAATATTATAATATAACGTATTATTAGTTTTTTATTATTGTTGCATTTATAAATGCATAGAATTGAATTAATATGAAAAAAAAATATGACTTTTTATAAAGAGATAAGAACATCTTGTTCATATGTTTAAAAAGGATCTATTTTGTCATAATAATGAGATGTTAATATGTATGTTTGCACCCATTTCATTTATCAAGCAATATATGTAAACTAAAGAGATATGAAATGCTAATATTTGTTACCGGTATGTTACTCTAGTAATTGTACACTCGCGTTTTCAACTGAAATACTATATTGCAGTTTCCTACAAAAGAGAAATATTTCATGTTTTACAATTTTCACAAAATTAAATATTTTCTTTCTACGAATGTCTTCATATCTATTACGTATTAACCTCCTTATGTTAAATTAAAAATATTTACAAACGTTATAAAACATTTTAGTTATAATAAAACAAATTTTTATTAGTGTAATCTAACGAAAAATTGTTAGAGTAGACAACTCATTAAAAACATAAAAATTACCACACGATATTGTGTTTTAAATACTTTTCCCCTGTATAGAACGATTTATTTTTAGATATCAAATATAGACGGAAAGTCTGAAAAAATATCTGGAGATTACGTCCGGGTTCAGCGATTATCGCATAAAGCAATATTTGTTAATAAATATTGGTTTTCTATTATATTGTAATCGTCTGAGCAAACAAATTTTAACGCTTCTATAATTTTTACTAAGAAAATATAAAAAAAACTCGGTAGCTCTCTTTTCAAATTCAATTATTTTCACGCCACAATGAGTTCCGTGTTTTGTGTAACAAGGGAAACTAAGTTTCTCAGCTTGTACCAAAAAAAGTATTGCCGCAAAACAAAACCAACATCTGGTTCAGAGTCCAGTCGAGAAATAAAATAAAAATCATAAAATAAATAATCAATTGGTTACTATCCTCACGTTATAAAGTGAGTATAAACCATTGTCACCACACAGGACTTTTGCGTAGAGGTTTCTTTGTCGTTTTAGATTAAACTGAAAAAAATAATAAATAAAATCACTGTCATTCATTTAAAACTTATCTTTATAAATTTCCTATCAGCCGAAAAAGTCACAAAAAGGTTTTAAATATGGGATCAAAGTTTCTATCAGCCTTTTTATTTCTATTACGATTTGTCTCTGACATCGGCGTATTGTATCTGAAAGCTAAATAAATTTCTCAGCTTTAGCGCATTGTCACCGACGAGACTAATCGTTAGAGCTTTCATTGTCCGGACCGGGGTTGTGTAGTATGACACCAAGATACCTATTTTTTACTTAGGCGAAATCACAGAACGTTTTTAATATTATTTTTTCCGTTAGTGGCTTTAGTTATAATTCGTATTATATTAAAATCACGTAGCTTTTATCCCATGTTTTAAACAAAGTTACCAGGTACATTGAACTCTTCGACATATTATTACCAACAGTTTAAAAAGACTAATGTATCGCCTAAGTTACGATTAAATTTTGAAAATAAATAGTCAATTCTCAATTCGTGTTTATTCCTAAAGTTGACTATATTTTTCCCTGGAATTCAGAATATTTCATTTGACTGATATTTACGTTTTAATACCCACCGGGGTTAACGAAAATGCGATTTCATTCTAGTAGATTGAAAGTAAAAATGAATTCACAAAAATACATTTGTGATACATTCAATGTAAACAGATTTGTGTTCACGAAACACCGTTTCCAAGAATTAAAACATTTTGTCGAATTGATTGACTTTTTTTAATTTAGTTTCGTTTCATTTATATATTGAATTAAGTAATTTTATCAACGTTGATGTGACACAGATAAATAATAGTATTAAATATAGCTTTAAATAAAACATTGCATTGATCATGTAGACAGTATACACAAACAAAATGTACTACTGGGTACAATTGAAACAATTAATCATTTTTATTTGTCCATTTCGATTAATTGTTAGATAAATTCCGTGTAACCATAATCTGCAGTCAAATCCAATTAACGTTTGAATTCTAAAACGAGTCGTAATTAAAAACTCTCGAGATTTATGTTTCGAAAAAATTTATGTGGTAGCCCCCTTTATGTATATATATCTTATATATGTTTATATGTAAGATATATGTGGATGTTTATACGATACTTTAATTCAAAGTAATCTTCATATCTGCTTTCTATATATATGCTTTTTTAATACGGGTAATCTAAGAAAAGGCGAGATATTTAACGTGAATTATTTTGAGAAAAATTTTGAAATTTCTGTAAAATAAACACTAAGCCTTTTTTCGTTGAAAATGTTAATACAAGAGCGAAATTATTTACAGAAAAATCTGAGAATTTTGGCGATTAGTCTTATTCGCTGCATGGTCATTATAAAAAATAAGTTATCTTTTACAACTGCTAAAGATATTAGAAAACAATCCAGTTTTGGATGATACGATGAATATAAACTAACAAACGAATTGTAAAAATGAAAAGGAAGACTTATTATACCATTAATTTTTGAAGTTTTCTTCGACTGTAACGTGAAGATGTGTTAAAATTTATATTTATATAGATTTAATAGAATATTCGATATTGGGCAATAAATTTACGTCTCATGAGGTTTTTGCAATTAATCACATTAAGTCTATTATTTATTTGTAACGTAATCGTTAAATATCTGGCATAAAAAAATATTGTTAAAACTCGCATAAAGGTTTGTTGAAGACAAAACAATTTTTTTGATAATATTAAGCATTTTTTTTGTGTAATAGCTAGTGTATAATATTATATACACCGTATTGCCTTCATTATAGAAAGATAGAAACAGCAAGATCTTTTTCGTTTTCTTTTAGTAAGTAGTGATACAAGTTTTATAGTGTATTATTTAACTTCTGCTTTAAATACATCTTTGAAATGTTGACTTCGACGATGTCATTTTACGTGTTAATATCTAGTACAATTCTCATGGCAATTGAAGCGATAAAATGTGACAATACATAAAAGTAACGACTACATATATTTGCGTAATACATTATTGATATTATAAGCTGCTAGTGCGGAACAAAATAAATAAATATATTTATCAAAATTGATTACAAGGTTAATTTCAACATTATTTTTGTTATCAAACGGCATTAAACAAATCATATGTCCAATGTAAAATGAGCGTAATGTTATGCATTGATTTTGTTCATATATGTATATGTATCGGAATACATATATGGTAAATCAGATATATAAAAAATTGAGTTCGAGAAGTTATTACCATAAATATGCACATGAAGTTACGAGAACTTTTTACAAATATTTTTCTCAAAGAGGTTTTATAACAAGGGTCTTGTCACGAACGTCACGTATACTAATAAAATAGTGTGCTTAGTGAAAGTAATCCGATTAAATTATTTATTGTCTGTAAACTATATTAAAAGTAAACGAGAAAAATTACAAATAAAAGGCTTTTTCGTGAACGGACAATTATTTTAAATATTTTGTGGTGAATTTCAAAATATTAGCTTCAATACATAGTTGTCGTTAGTACCCGTTACTATATATGTACATATAGTTTGTATGTAAATAAAAGATGACATTTTTATGAATCGGAACCTAAGAGTATCTTAGAATAATTGTTTGTTTTTAGATTTAATTTTAACATTCTATTCTATAAATCAAAATGCCAGATAGTGGTTTTATTCTCACGTTTGCGGTCGAATTACAAAATGAAAATAATGGGACTGAGAAAAATGAGTCCAAAGATTGGATGGAATTAGAGCCGTGTACCGAAGGAGCTAAGATTCAATATAATTTGTATCCCGGTTATTCGTACGATTTAGATATTCTTATATGGACAAACGCATGTAAAGTACGTATTTAAATCACCATTTTCATAGCATTGGAATAAAACATTTTTCTCCATAAAATCACAATAGAAACTGCATTTCATTTAAAAGGAGATTTGTTTATATGTTTTGCTTTTAAAACAAGATATGGTGCGGTAATAACTACGGCTGGGTGAGAACGTGGCAGCTTTTAAACAAGCGTTGGATGGTGTTTACAATAAAGCATAAACTTCCTGCAAGAGTGGAGGAGTTTCGAAATCATGAAATAATAGTCACACCGTCATCAGGAGTTGCATCATTTAGTGCCATGTAAGTCATAAGTGTTTAACTTCGCCATTTGGTTAATTTAATTTAAATCATAGATATGTTCTCTCTTTGATTGTTTTTGCAGAGCGAAAAATGACAGGAACTTTTCAATTCTCATACCCCCACCGGGATTCGGTGACATGCGATATTTTGCAAAAATTTTGGAAAAACAAGACGAGAACATTGTTCAATATATTTTAGGCCTTATTTGGAATATGATAATAAGTTTTATACCAGCAACCTTTGTGGATGGAAACTTTGATACCCCGGAACCAGTGTCAGGTGATGTCTGAAAATAATGCAAGTTATTTTGAAAACATGAATTGTAAAAACAATATCTTTTCTCACTGTACAAAGACAAAACAAATTTGTGTCAGAATTTTAAGACAAGATATTACGTCTAGTTTCAGTGCTTTCTCTCCACGGTGCTCTTTAAATAACAACTCGGCGGAGTCGCACACCAAAGTTTCTAGTCACTTTAATATGACAGATCTTGCATGCATGTTATTTTGTTAATAAATTATGTAGATTTGAATTGTGCATAACATAATTACCTTTTTAACTTATTGTCAAAATACAACAGAGGTACGACATCAGGATTCAATTTTAAGCTACGTCAAAGAAGCTATTTTAACATTGAACGCAAATTTAAACGAAGAAAACGAAGATCCCTCAAATCAAAAGGAAAAGGGAAAAAAGAACCACACAGAAACAGAAAGCAGCGCTTATAAATTGAAGTTAAGTGGAGAGGTGATTTTAGCGGGTAATAATTGTTTGTTTGTTAACTAAAATGAACCTCCTTGTTTAATAATTTCATATAAAAAAAATTGTTACAATATGAAATTATGCTTTCTGCATCCACAAAGGATATAATGGCGATTGTATTTGGTGAATATTGTAATTCTACCTTTTTATTTATTAATTTAAAAACTATTTTCACACACTAAAGCGGACAAAAACGCGGACTTAATGCTAAGGGGCATTCTCTGCCAGTCTATCATGTGGTTGAGCAGAGACCAGAAGTGTGGGTGCAGTACTAATACACAACGGGAAATATAATAAATACAATACATATAATATGCTTTATGATAAATGTTATACACTTACAATAAATATAGACACTAACATATAGGTAACACATATAATGTATTAGAGATTAAGATATAACATAAGATACACACATACAAATTGTTGATAGCAGACAAAAGCTCAGAGAAAGAAAAGAAAAAAAAAAGAAAAGTCATTGTTACATGTAGTGTCCCCTTGTAAAGAAAAGTAGACACATACAAAAAAAATTATAAATAAAGATGGAATGTTCGTATCCTGTCACAGGATTTCCATTACCGACAAAAACTGCTGAAATTTAGTAATTTCTAGCAGCCCAGAAATTATTTCGGTAACGTTTTAATGTTTCCTACTATCGTCTAGTTTTCGTTTGTAATATCTAGTTCTTATAAACACTTAATACTGTTTACTAGAGGTGTACATTTTACAGGTTTTTTTCTTGGCATTTGGTGATTTTAATCTGCATTTGAAATTCATGGTTTTTAGGCGTACTGCCTAAGCCTTGTGGTATTACTTTCTAGCATTTATTATTATACGAATTCAGCCGTTTGAAATGTTTTATCATTTGCTTAACTTAAATCTTTTGTTATTAACCTCAATACTGGTTAATGTCAATAAAGTTAAAGCTTTTTAAATTACTTTTGTTACATATTAAAAGGTAAAGTAACAGTTTTTTTTTAGTTTTAGTCACATGAATTTTTACCGGTGATAGGTTTCTGTTGACGAAGACTGTTTAGGTACGCAAATAGATTCCGCTGCAGCTTCAATTTCCGCTTTCTAACAGATGTGTACATTACACTTACGGTTTGTAGTTTAAGAAATTTCTTGCGTATAATTAAAATTCCAGGAAAGATTAGAGAACTCAATCCCGTCCCTACGCCGCTGATTATCTTCTTTTTCACAGAAGAACGAATGAAAATCATTATCCAAAAAAAAAAAGAAATAGAGAATTCGCTGTCTTTTGTCTTAAGTCGATACCGTTCTAAAAGCTCTACATTATTAAAAGAAGGCATTTGTTAAGTTGACACTCACTATAATGTTTATATTGTACTTGTCGAGTATAAAGAAATAACGGTCTTTTCAGGGTGTCGCCTTCTTATAAAATGAAGACGGTAGAAATTTTTTAATTAAATTCAACAATTTTGTAGACGCACACGATTCAATTAATTTTCTGATACTCTTATAAATCTAAAAGACAATTTTTTCCTTTTATAATCTTGTTTAAATGTTTACGAAGTGTAATTCTATTTATTGCAGGGTCAGGTCGCGTAAATCGTTTCATGGAAATTGGAAAATGTCTACAAGGGCGAGTTTTAGCTGTAATAAGTACTTGTAATTTACCCGCACCAGATGATTTGCCGATTATGTTCGTTAACATAAATAACTTAATGGGAATACCCTACGATGAATTTAAAAAAGCCGGGTAGATGTCACTTTTATACTATAGTTATAAGAAATATAAACAGAAGCTGCATAAAACTTTCTTAAAAAAAATTGTATATTATTTTTTATATTATCTGAAACGATTTATAATACCTTAAATGTTAACTTACGTCTAATATAGTGAAAGTTTGGTGAATGAGCAGAGATTTTACGACCAGGAGAACTCTTGCTACGTTAGATAAAATAATTGAGTCTGCTTTACAGTTCGATATTAGTTTTGATATTCTTTTCCTGTGTCTACTTTATTTTTCATCTGTAATGTATCATAAAGACACAAATTTGGCGGAACGCGGATTCGAAAAATTATCTCAAGATCCTTAAAACAATAAAAAAAATCTATTACAAGTATAGGAAAATAAAGAACTTACTTTTTTTTCTTTGGATGAATGAACCTCCTACTTTGTTACACAAAAGTTTGTAATCAATTCTAATCTTTGAAGTTACAAAAGTAAGTTATTTTTTTCAGGTTGACAATTTTTTCCAGAAATATTGTTTAATTTTTTTGCGTAAGAACTTAGTAATAATTATTGGTATTTTTAGTTTTTCTCAGATATATACAAGTTGGAAAGTAGGTTCAACGAAACATGACTCTGTACCACAAAATTTGACAAAGACCGACGCAGTCCTGTTCGATGACCATTGCGTTATAACGATTGATCCATCAAGAATATATGAAATTTTTTACGTTTTAATGGAAAATGGTTTTGAAGTGCAGGTAAATGTGAAATATTTTGCTGTACTAAAATAAATTTTCTAAACAATCTTCACAAATGTTTAACAACGCAAAATGTTTGAGGTTGTTGTTGATAATCTGGATAGAATACAACAAAATATTTGAGTAGAGATTGTGTTCGTGAAAGTACGGATTGTAATAAGCGAAATTGTATAATGTACATATGAAATGATTACATAATCATGACTATACTAATCTTGAGCCTGTATGTAAGGAATGATTGCCATGTACGTTTTTACTAGAAAAAGTTTGCAATATACATATCTGTCAACACGAAAACTATAATTGTATTTGAATGGTGTAAAGGTTCATTGATTAAAAAAAAACCTTGAATAAAAAAACTAGCTATAATCATGCTAATATTATGTGCTTTCTGACACAAATTAATTAATATCAGTGGAGTAGATGGGGGGGTGCGGGCGGTGCAATCGCACCAGGCATCAAAAGGAAAGGGGCATCAAAGTCGACGATCAATTCTTCTTTATTTTTTCAATCAAGAATCAAGACTTAAAACAAATATAAATAAAGACAAAATTTCAATTGATTAAAAACTACTTAAGATCAACAATGTCGCATACTAGGTTAAATAATCTCGCTACCATGTCAATCGAACATGAACTAGTCGATACTATTGATTTTGAAAATGTGATTAATGACTTTGCTAGTCAAAAAGCGCGTAATGACCGTTTTAAATTTTTGCAATAATTTTTACCAAAATATAATGTTATAACTTATACATAGTTATTATAGTTTTGAAGTAATAAAAATGTATATATCTACTCTACTGTGTTCTGAAATCTGAAATTTTTTTGACCAATTTAAAGGGCTTCAAGTCGTACGCTGCACCAGGCAGCAAATACCCTAGCTACATCACTGATTAACATGTATCCAATAAATAAATACTACTCGCTAAACATCGTGAAACCGGTATTGGTTTTGCAGCAAGTGTGTGCACGCACCGGCTTTAGATTCAGTAATAAAATATGAGATTGAGTTGTGTAAACTGTGCAGAGTTCCAACGCAAGCATTGAATGTTTGTTTATACCAAAATTATACGTATTATATTTAAAATTTGTAACATTAAAAAGACAGAAATAGTTTAAAGATATCCGTGTCGTCTAACATATAGGTTTCAATACATTATTGATCAGAATAATGGTTTTGGTTAGTTATAGTATATATTTTAAGAGACCAACATCAAAATGATTGTGTGAATAATTATAATAAGACTTTCCGATCGATATAATAAGAAATTTCCGATCCGAATCCGATACCTAATTTTATTTTTGCCTATAGTAGGCGTATTATATTAGACGCCGTAAATGGCTCGCCTAGAATACCCTGACTCTAAAATGTTGTTACATGCAAGTCATTTTATAAATTTTGTAAATTAAAAGTTGATTCTACTCTTTAAGTTACGTGGAAAAAGAGAAGAACAAAAATTGGAAATACCTTCAAAGTTTTTCAATAGTGAGGAGGATAAGGTGAAACTTGCCGATCCTTTCAAAAACGATGAAGAAGAACAAGATGTACTTATAGCATGTACACGCATTGATATTAACGAATTGTCTAAAGGATCCAACAAATTAATATTTGGAGAATTTTCACTTTATCCAGCGCAAACGGAACTACCCGTTTTAAAACAGAATTGTACAAATTACATCAATGGTATTAGGTGTTTGGAAAGGCGCAGCATTGGTTTTCAACCTCATATAGTGCTAAAGGCGCAAATGATTCTTGAAGTTTCAATTGGTTTAATCGGTTGTAAAATAAATATATCCAAGAATACATTTTCACGGCTTTTTTGTTTAATTAATACTGAGAAAACAGCAAAGAGTATTCTTAAAATAATTATTGAAATGAATCAGAGTTTTCTGGTAAAAGGGGATAAAGAGAATTTATTAACAGGATTTTCCTTGGCGACTGGCGATACGCATTTAATTTTTCTTGAAGGTGAAAAAAATAAAGACATTATCAAGTTTTGGGAGACAGCGGAAACTTTTTATCCCTATGTGAAAAGTTATTTCTCCAGTTCGGACACATATTTAGAAAGGATATATCCAGGTAAAACAAAAATTGCAAAGTTTTTCAATACATTTATACATTTTAAATGTTGATTTTTGTTAAAACGGCAAAATATGTTTTATTGTATGTTATTTATAAATAAATAGTCAATATTACGTTTTTACGGCTTTTTGTGAGGTAAGTCCTTTGTCTCTGATAGTCTTAGGGGCCTTACGTCATAAAGAGTTTGTTAATGGATATATATTAGTTATATTATATAATTATTGGATTATCTACTATTATTAGTTTCTTGAAACACAACTCGGTTCCTTCGTAAGGTTATCATTCACCAGAAATGTAACCTCCGTGGGCATCGCATCCGCAACTCTCAGAATTACATAACGCTTACGAACACATCGACACATTAAGTCATCCCGCTTTGTATCAAATATAGTTTTTCTAGCTCATCGATCGTGGTTAAAAAAAAATTATATTAATCTACATAAAAATTATAAATGTCTATAAAACAGTACAATATAAAGAAAACTAATTTGTTCCGAATTTCTAACACTATTAAAAAATACCAGAATTTATTATTAATTCCGTACCGCCGATCAGGAGTTGGTACACTTGTACCACAAAGAATTTATTGAATCCGTACTATTTTTGCTGAAACTACAACGTACTAATAAATGGAATTAATGTACATTCCTTCGTGATATTTATTTTCTTTGTTTGTAACTGTTTTTGATGTAATAGTCAGTGGGAATATTTTCAGAAGTTATACCACAACTTATTTTTGAACACAGTTTTGAGGTTTTAATAATTTAAATTATTAAAATACGACTGCCGGTTATACCCCGGTTGTAATATGTATTACAATAGCAGCGCTTTTAGGGTTTCGTGCTGGAATTACCGCTGCATTTCAGTCCAGTGTGCTTGTATTGAAATTGAGCCTGGTTATTGTATTTCTC
>DWHU01001415.1:0-12612 GCA_018247975.1 Parides photinus | reverse complement strand
TTATTTATTTATTTAACGTTATACACGCCGTGTTGATCTAGAAGTTTCTTTAAGTTGTTCGTCGTGGACTTAATGCCATTGGCATTATCCGCCAGTCTACCTTGGGTGATGCAGAGAGGTTATGAGGTTTTTTAATGAATAGTTTGTTATCAGAAGCTGATAAACATCCACTGATGAACATAATAGGTTTACCTTAAACATCAAGTATTAATAATAATTAAAATAAGAATCCATACTCTTCAGAAAAAAGATTTAACACCCTCCATTGCACAAAAGTTAAGAGCTTGTCTTTTTCACTAGCCTTTTTGATTTTATTCTGTGCTTTTATAAAATTTAGTTTATCTTGCGTTTCTCGAAAACCGTCTCGTCTTACTGTCAGTAGTCTGTTATAGACCACATACGTTACTTTATTATTGTATTCTCACAATAGTATGTAATGATAGTGAAATATTAAATACATATAAAACAACTATTTTATGTTGTACGAGTCGTATCTCGTCATGTCTATGTTAATAAGTAATATTAACACCATCATAATTCTATGAAAAAAAAAATGGTCATTTGTTAATGGTTGATATGCTGCAAGCCCCGTCTTTTGGTAAATATTTCGAATATGTTTTATTTAAATTACACTTCAAATAATTTTCAGAAAAGTGAAAAAAGTCTTATTTTATAGCTGGTTTCTAATTGCGGAGTCGAGTCCTATTTCTAGCAAAACAATCATATTTTACTGACTATATTTTGTCTGAACCAAACATTTTTAAACTATTTATGTTGGTGGAGTGATTTGTAAAATATTAACGTTTGCAGCTTAGGCGATACTGTAGTTTAGTTAAATATTCCACTATGGAATATTAGTTACTTAATATTCTAGTGTGTACACATGTACAATTTAGGTACAAGAAAATGAACCTTATGTTTATGGAGTTACATCAGATATGATTAACGATATTATCAAACCTATGAGGTCATTTTATACAATAGAAAAATTATCAATTGGTTTGATCTGTTACATTGTGTGTTAGTATCAAAAAATCGTTGTAATAAGTATATGTAACATTTATATATATAAATATAACATTTCGTGTTGTACAAAAAAATTTTATGTGAAGGTTTCAATCTATTTTTTATTTAACTTCAGTATATTGATACAGACAGATTCAGTATATTGTTTTATTTATATTTTTGCGATTGATATTTCTTATTAGATATTTTTCTTAAACAGACGGGTAGTCTAACCAATTTATGTGATTAGCGGGCACAACATACATGTAGTGAAACAACCTTGATATGTTTACACAATGATTACAAGTTCAGTTCAATTCAGTTTGTTGATGATATTTAAACTCTTTGGCAGGCCCCTTCAGTTTTACCTTTGCCGCCGCGACGCAAGGACGCCTCCGAAAGCAGAATGAAGTTGAACTCCGCTGAACCGATAAGAGATAATGTGAAGAAAGCATTGCATGAGCAGATGAGCTCAAGAATGGCGGAAACTTCTGGTGTTAAATTTACCGAAGAAGACATTTTACAATTTGCCATTGAAACAGAGTTTGAATTGCACGAACTATTCCGTGACGTTGGAATGAAGTATAAAGCGAAATATAGATCTCTCATGTTCAATATTAAAGATAGAAAAAATTTGTCTTTATGGCAAAAAATATGTGATCGAACAATAACACCGCAGCAATTGGTATGTGTGATATTTCCCATTTAATCACAGTGTGTTAATTATTTTGATATACAATTATATAATTTTCAGGTAAGATTATCACCTGAAGAATTGGCCAGTCAAGAACTGGCACAATGGAGAAACAAAGAGGCGAAGCATCAACTTGAGCTTATTAAAAAATCAGAATTGGATCTTTTAGCTGCTAATAAAACTTATGTCCTGAAGACACATAAAGGTGAAGAGGTGAGAGTAGATTTTATATTTTACAATTGCTGCTGTGTGTGGATTTTACAATAATTAAAAAATTTTAAAAGTGGCATTAGTTTCTGTTGCTATAATGCTAAGTATTATTAATAATTATAATGTAAATATCAAAATTCTTAATATTTTTTAGTAATTTACTATCCACAGCAAATAAATTGCTAAATTTGATACTTCATTATTCATTTTTAACACTATTTAACGCTTAGTTAATTGGTCAATTAAGGTTATAACTTTGGTTTAAAACCAGGTAATGGAAACAAAAGAATCTGTGTCTACCGAATTGGATCCTAATGTGCCTGTCGAAGATTTAGTGACGGCTCTCAATGATTCTATGGGCAATGAGCAACCCCCGGAGATTTCCAAACATACGTGAGTGTAAAATAATTTTCCACTATATTTATATATTTCAATGCTTTCTAAATAATAGTATCATTATAAACATAGCATGTGAATAAACTGCCAATAAAGAAAGATTTATTTTTAGCCAAAAAAAAACGGATTCTACCAGTCATAAAAAGTATAGCAATAGTAAAAAAAAAGACAAAGAAAATGGGTTATCGGGCTATAAAAGTAAACGGGAATCTAAAAAGGATTCAGAAAGTAAAAAATCACGATCGTCTCGTAGAAGGTCAGAAAATAGAGATAAGCAACTGCGCACACGCAGATCGGAAAAAAAAATACGTAGATCCAGGTCTCAATCTAAAGAAGATTACGCAAGTGAAAAAGCTGATTCCATTGAAAAAGTAAAAGGCAGGTCGAGATCTAGAGTCAAATCGAAACGACGTTATGAAGAAACTTCTAGATCAACATCGCGAGGTCGTGATCGTTCTAGATCATCGGGGCGGTCTAGACATCGTTCAAGATCTAAAGAAAATTCTAAACACAGACAAAGGTCTCGTTCTAAGCATGATTATAGTACAGAAGATAAAGTAAAACATCGCTCTAAATCTCAAGAAAATCCTTACAGCAAGAACAAGAATGAGTAAGTTACTCATGTTGTGATATTTTTTAATTCTTCTTCGTATAATTTTATAGTCTTCCGTGTTGGACACGTTCATCACGTTAAACAGTATATTTTATATCAAATTATGATTTTCAGTTCAACAGATTCTGAATCAATAGAGAGACCAAAGTCAGCCATGTTGAAAGAAACACATCCAGAGTATGATCCACATGAACCAATGATAACATCTGCATTCTCTGAAGAGGATTTGAGAAAGTCAAGAGAAGATGTTTACGAAGATGGGTACAAAAACGATTTACCAGACTACAGTGGAGTTGACTATGATCCGTCGAAATCATTTTCTATAAACAGTAGTGTAGTAACGCCTATGGAGAGCTACATAACAACGCAAGACAAAGCATCTGGTACGTAACAGAGGTGCCTTCAGCTCTATAGTCCTAGGATAGTAAGAGTAGGAGGTTAGGTAAGCCGTGCTTGTGATAGAAGGGGCATGAAAGGGGGCTACGGCTACGGACGGCTTTGACGGTGGGGGTCCTTGTGGTATACTAAGCGAGTGTGATACGTATTTGTCGCATTATACCGAATTTGTTTAGGGCATGTTAAATGATAGTACAGTTAGAGCTAACGATGCATTCTGCAGAAATGAGTGGAATCTCATACAGAAATTAAGTCTGCTAGTGTTTGTTGATAAATAAACTCATAGGCACGAAAAAAACAGGTGGCTTTATTATTAATTTTGAAAACAAAGATTATAATTTAATTACTACTATGTATATTTTACCTTTACAGAAGTAGAAAGTGATCAAGAACCGAGCAGCACAGTAGAAAATTCAGCACCAATAGTATGGAATGGCTGCATCAACATGGTAGATGTTGCCAGATTTTATGTTGCTGCACATGAGGTGATTAATTTGTATTATTTTTTGATACATTTACAATGTATTAAGTGTTTCACCGATTAATTTATCAACTAATAGGTTTCAGGAAATGCGGTAGATATAGAAGACGATCTCGCAGCAGAATTGGATGTAGTCGGTAGAATAAATCCAGAAACTGTCTGGGATTACATTTTAAAAATGAAAAGGGCTGGGAACAAAGATATCGTGATTTTACGGCTACAGGCTGCAAACGATGAGGAGAAAATGCAATACATTGCGTTGTACAGTTACCTTAGTAGTCGGAATAGGTAAGTTTATTTAAATAATAGTTATACAAAATATCTCGTTCATATTGGAACTAATTATTTTTACTCTTTTAGGTTGGGTGTCGTCAAAGTGTCAAACACTGCGACTGTAAAAGATTTCTACATAGTGCCTCTGTCAGCTAATTCCTCTTTACCTCCCGTGCTTCTCCCTCTTGAGGGGCCAGGCTTAGAGGTCAAAACACATCTGCTTATAGCAATAGTTATTCGACAAAGAAAAAAGAGACTACCTACAAATATCCCTAAAGAAATAATTGCTACAAAGGTTAGTTTAGGTCATACGGAGTCATAACAATAATTCACTATAGTTATAATTTACCAATAAAGTATATATTTTTGTTTACTTGCAATAAAAGCTACAGTGTCCAAAGTCCATAATTTTTGAAGAGTACATTGATGTTAAAAAGTTAAAACAATGGCTGGTGTTATTTCAAATTTATTATTATAGGGTAATAAAGCTGTTAGTCATCGATTGTTTTATTGTGTATCAAAAGAGTTAATGTAAAAACTATGAAAATCAGGTATAATTTATAAAAAAAATCACAGTCCTTATTCCCACAGTCCTTAACAGCCTATTATTGTTGTACACTGCTGAACAAAGGCCTTCCAAATCGGATCTAGGATGTCTGCGAACTAATGTGAGAAATGTAAATAGCGAAAGTAATATTGAATAAAACATAAAATTAAAGTAATTAGTGCAGATATACAATAACTTACTTTGAACACTGATATATACATTACGTGACCGACAAACCGCTGACTAAAAAAAGGTTGGTGGTATGTAAATATTTCATTAATAATAATAAACTCGCTAATACTTATCAAGTATTGAACTCATTTATATCAAAAACAAACAACAGTTAACCAATTTTTTACATACATGTTGTATAAAAAATTAAACATTTTACAACACTATTACATATATAATAATGTATATACATACATAATAGATATATAATCAACATAATTTTAAGTACCTTCCAAAGAAGGTACTTAAAACTTCGATGATTATTATAAAATTCGTATACTTACCAACTTAAAACTCGTCATCATTTTAGTCATGTATCGTCAACTGTGTGGTCTTTACAACCAACTGGAGATTTAAGTGCATTTAAAGTAATTATTAGTATGTAAAATTTTGGCGTGATTTTATTGTGTCCACATAAAAAATGCTATGTAATAAAAAAATGTTAATTATATATTAATTAACTGTTATGTATGATATTAACATTTTTAGATATACTTTTTGAGTAATGTTTATTTATTAAGAAGGTGTATGTATTCTTAAGGTGTATACATGCTAGATTTTTTCTTCTTCTGTACTTTTGACCACCGTACAGACTTTGTTAATGAGGTTAGCTGGTAGATGACTCGATACGAATTACGTTCGTCTCTGCTATTATATTTTGTGTAACGATTTCTTTATTTTATTATATGTATGAAGTGGAAAATAAATAAGAAAACACTATTCGGCAGGTCGTACGTGAGTCTCGTAAAAGATCGTACACCCCTCCCGTGGGCAATAAAAGCTCGTTCACACCGCCTGCTTCGCCCAAACGACGTGCGCCCCTGCCACTCCCGGTTGCTTATTCCTCACCGGTGCTCTCAACCACGATTAAAGACAAAATTGCCGCAACCTTAGGTTTGTGTTCATTTCGTCTAAAATAAGAAAATTATTTTAATACATGTATCTTTTTTAATCTTTATTACATCAAACAAGAATAACAGAACTAGACTCAGGCCCCTGTCGCTGCAGATCATCTAAGACTGCTGTACTCAAGCTTTTGTGGTTCACTATTAGTTTGTTGCCTCCATCAAAAAAGGTTGAGTACTACTGGTCTAAGTTGTTGCAACCAAATCTTCTATATATGCAACATAAACGGTAGTGTGTCAACGTTACTAAGCAAACAAGACTTGATGACATCATGTTTAAACACGACAAGCATAATGTGGCGTTGTGTAATCCTTACGCTGCATTAGTCAGGTTCGGCGAATCGATAACTATAATGAGGAAGTCTAGCGCGTCTCGTAAAATAAAATTTAGAATGGCATAGCCATTGAATACTACCTGTATTAAATGGCTATGCGACAGTGGTTCGTGTAGCATAAAAATAATTGTATCTTTAATATGATAGCTACAGCGGAAGACGAAGAAGCGTACAGTCCGGGCTCGTCAACGAGCAACAGTTCAGCGCCCGCGTCCACCACATTGCGCTGCAAAATGGAAGAGCTGAACCGGCAGATAGAGGAGCAAAAGCAACAGATATTAAAAATGGCACAGGCCGATTCATCTAATGGAGCTGAGGTAATGTTCATTTATTAATATCCGTCAAAATAAATTGCTCAAAGAGAGAATTAGCGTCTGCTAGACTAGTGCACTTTACCGCCTTACACTGCATCTCCACATACTGGCAGATGAGATCAAGCAACTAGTGCCGCAGTGGCTTACTGTGACATAGTTTAGTGTTTGAGAACACTCTCATGTTGTGTTAAGTAATAAGCAGTATGCGTATCTATCTTGATGACGCAGACATGTCATATCCTAAAGAGCAAAAGAGGTGCCCAGTGGGCGGGCATATGTTTTTATGGTGCTACATTTTAGTTACCAATAAAAGCGTAAATTATCGTCACATTCAGTGTCGCTTCTGGATTAAAAAAATGTAAGATGTTATAACATTTGGTTTGTTTAGGATGAAGCGTATTCACCATCGCGCCCAATGACTCCGCCTAGTGTAGTGCCGTTAGCCGACATATCGCTGCCCTCCAATCTACAGGAAATCCTCGCCAACATCAAGCAACGTACGGAAACGAACGCTGACATCGACATGCGCGCACTACCGCCATTTTAACGGACCGCATCTAACACAGGATAAATGTTACTCGCGTACCAACACAAATCTTACTGCAATTACATTCAATATGCTTTATTGTTTCACAAAACATTACTATAAGTACAATATTATTTTAAGTATAGTGGCGGTTTTGTGTCGATCGGGCTGAGCCCCAAAACAAGAAGAAAAATTATTACTTTTAGTGGTACCACTAAATCAGCGCACATTTGTCTAATCAGTGTGTAGGTATACCAAGTACATATCTTTTTTTTTCATATTACAATAAAAAATCATACAATAAAGTGGCATAGCATTGACAATATATTAGATTATTTGCGCGTAAATGTGCGACCGCGGGGAAAAGTATGGAATGTTTGGTGCTTCCTTTGCTTGGTCGAATTGTGTTGATACATTTGTAATGTTGCATATCATCCAACTTCGAATTGCTAACCCATTGCATATATTATAGGTATATTCAAATACATGGATTCTTTATCTTATAGAATAACGATCGCATGATATAGACATCACAGTTAATCGTAAGATTATATTATTTTTATTTAATAGTTTAAATGAAATGCGTGAAAATAACAGACATGTTCGAATATGCAAAGCATTTTCGTCTTAAGATATTGTTGTGCAATGGTAGATAACATGTGGACGAGGTGTAGGTGTAGTGGGATATGTCGCGATGAGTTATAATGCGTGCGGAAAATAAAAAAAATATTTTGTATATAACTAAATTGTTCATAAATCTGGTTAGGTAATGTACAAATATAGGTTATACTATTATTTAAGGTTTTTCTCTTGCGAAAAATATTATATAAAAATGTTTTAATACTAAGATGAATTATTATTAAAAATTTATCTTTTATTTAACCACCTTTTATCACTTTAATCCTGCTAATTCCAGGTTTTTATAAATTAAACACAATAGTTAATTGAACTTTTTTATTCGTCATATAATGATTGTTGAGATTTAAATCTTTTTGCTCTGAATGACATCATATTAGTTTTTTTGCCTCCTATTTTCAAGTTTTTGAATGCTTCCTCCTGTGATAGTTTACTATTCCTAATTTTGTTTTGCATAGCCAATATTTTAGTTTCCATAAGTTTTCTCCGTGGTACATGCCGTAGAGAGTATTCCCAATCTCCAGTAAATTTTAAATCTAGGAGTATTTCAACCATATGATTGATATTTAAATTTTTCTTTGCTCCTGGCGCCCATTGAAAATATCTGTCTAGAGGTAGTTTTGCCATTTTTAGTCCATCTCTTTTGGCCTTAGCCAGAGATAATGGCTCATTGTTCTCCTAAAACAAAAATTTTGATGTTTTCAGCAAATCACAAAAATATTAAGCAAAAAGTAGAGACTGCTCTTTACCTTGTCCACCATGCATCCAATAATGTAAATAGCGTTGTGATCAAAATTTGTTAATTCCTCTCGACAGTGTGGTGTGAGGTACACCAAATTCTGTTTTGGGAACATGTTTAAGTAACTCTGGGTATGAATATTTATAGGCATCCAAGGTTCTTCTATTGAGGGTATATTAATACGCAATTGCTTCATAAACTCTCCTTGATGGTTTACATTACACATATGAATATTAAATGGTTGTCTATGTATTCTGTTATCACCGAAAACCAAAGTCATCTGCTTAGCAGCATTTAAAGCCTCCCGCCAAGTCATTTGTTGTTCATATGAACAATCTATGATTAGTGACTGTCCCCTTACCATTGATTGTAGTGCTCTAAAAAAAATGTTTTTTGTTATGTAGTATAACTAGTTTTTATTAGTATATACACAAGGTACACACCTGTAATTATCAAATTGATTAATTGAAGTGTCTCGTATACGCAAAAACATGGATTGATGTTTCAATCCATACAGAAGATCATCTGGATATTCCTTTTTATCCGGAACATAATTTAATTCGCGCTCTTCTCGTTTTGCTTTTTTCTTAGCCTGTTAAATAATTTAAATATTGCTATAAAATTAAAAAATTGATCTCATCATCAATGTAATTTTTTTATTTGCTTATTGTGAAGGTGTTCTGTGCTACTGAATTAATTCCTTGTATAGTATTTTCACTATACAAGTATTTCACCATTTTAAGATATGATATTAAACCAACAAACATCTAATTTAAGTATTGCTAACAAGTAAAATTTTATTTATTCATCATTAGTAAATGTCTGCATAAACACAAAAAAATTAACCAGAACAGAATATGTAATTATTAAGCAGTAGAAGTATAACACTAAATAACTGTAAGCACTGTATATCCAGTGAAGACATTTATTTCATATCTTTGCACACTTTAAATTATTAATAGTAGACAAATCTAAAAACACATAAATAAGTTATGTATTACTTTTTCATTTGCTTTTGCCATTTCTGTTTTCCATAGATATTTTAAATATCGTGATCTTTGATTTACACCTGTTAGAGACAATAAGCGTTCCCAATGGTTTAATTGCAAATTGCTGGGTGCTTCATGGCCATCTTGTCTCTTTACATCCACTTCCAACATTAAAATTTTAAGTTTTTTCTCTAAATCCCTATCTCCTTTACACAATTTATTAATGATATCTGAAATATTTTAAATCATAAATATTTTTTTTTTCAAACTGTAACAACTATCATAAAAGGCATGAAAAATCAGATTATGTTCACAATTATAGATACATTCATATATTTGAAAAGTTTTTGAATAACTGTTTAATTTTTGGGAGATGAGGTGGTATTTCATCAGTTTTTGAAGAGTCACCTACGAATTAATGCAATAATAAATGGTACCACGTTCATGCTCTATGCTTCAAGTGCCTATATCATATCTACATAGCCTTCTGTAAGGGGAGACTGATTAACAGTAAAATATAATATCATTGTAACTATTTCACTAATAAATAATTTTGTCTACTCATGATACAGTTTTAAAGAATAACAAATTCTTAAAGTTTTGCAAATCAATAAAAATATCCATGTTGATAGGAAAGAACTGTATTACTGTAATAATTAAACTTTTTCTTTATAAGATATATGTATGAATTAATTCATTAAAAGTATAGGTAATACAATTACCTGATTCAATATCATCTTGGGTACTACATAATCGTAAAGGTGTTATCCACCGTGTATTATTTAAAACATTTTGGTTAATAACGGGAGAAATGCGTGACATTCGTATATTTGAAATTATGGATTTAATACACTGCATGATAAACTATTCACTGATTAAATAATCTTTTTATTATTTTCTTGAATTCTGACTGCTATAACATTCATGTATAAAAAAAATAGATAATTGTAATTTTACTTGTGATTGTAAACACTACCGCAGTTATAAACTGATAATGTAACCTCAAACATAAATATGTTATACCGTTATGACATTAATCAAAATTATTGACTTTAAATTGTACGAATAAAGTTGTATTATGAAAAATTATGTCTATTGTAAAAAAAAAAAAATGTTCAAATAGTTAATTTATTAAAAAAAAAGTTACCACAAAAATAAAAAATTGAGCTTCTGTTGCGGAAATTTGCTAGATAAAAATCTCAGAAGTTTTTAAAGACATTCTGGAATAATCATTTATTAATAGGCCTGGATGCCTGATGTATATTCAGGCATTATTTGTGTTTCTTTGATATAATGTTAGTTACCGAAGTGATATCTTATAAATCTATGTTTATTTATCTAGAAACACTAAAGAACTGGTCGTAAAATACTGTCAGGCTGCGCATCCTTCATGAAAAATAATATATGAAAAACAGTAGATATTAACAAACATATTAATTGTGACAATAAAACCCTTTTTCCTCCTGTTTTCATTACGTAATTTTTCTAATAGATAATTAGTACTAATTTTTAAGGTTAGTGGAAATACGTTGTTGTCGATGGATTATATGGTATACTACTACTTTCTTCTTTAATTCTAACTATTGTAATACGAAAAATTGTTATCGGTGTAATATTTTCAATTGTAATAATAAAACTAATATACTGTCATAGCGATTTTTTTTTTCTTAATAAAACCACAAATTTAAAACAATTTATTAATTTGTGGTTATATTTTAAACACGCGGACTTCCTCGTAGTAGTATGTGTACATTAAATCATATTTAAAAAGGCCAAGACTGATCTTAACTTCACATACATAATTTTTATGTAATGTAATTAATGTGTGGTCTTTATTTCAGTTTAATCAAAATGGTCCTGACATCAATTTTTCGTCGAACCCTCATAAATGGAACTCTTTATTCAGCAGCTGCATTAAGATTTGCTTCAACACAGCAGGATAAAAGAGTTTACTTTGATGTAACTGCAGATGGAGAGCCACTTGGACGAATCGTTATGAAACTTAATACAGATGAAGTTCCTAAAACTGCTGAAAATTTTAGAGTGTTATGCACTGGTGAAAAAGGATTTGGTTATAAAGGATCTTCATTTCATAGAATAATTCCAAACTTTATGTGTCAAGGAGGTGACTTTACACAGCATAATGGGACTGGTGGGAAGTCAATTTATGGCCGCACTTTCATGGATGAGAACTTTAAACTGAGGCACACTGGCCCAGGGATTCTATCCATGGCTAATGCTGGACCAAATACAAATGGGTCACAGTTCTTTATCACAACTGTAGCCACACCTTGGTTGGATAGAAAGCATGTAGTTTTCGGATCTGTTGTAGAAGGCATGGATGTTATTAAGAAAATGGAAAACTTAGGTACCCAGAGTGGAAAACCATCCAAAAAAGTTGTTATTAAAGAATGTGGTGAGTTAGATTGAAGAATGATGTAGATTGTATATAGTATATGCAAGTAGTTAATATAAAATATGTAGATCCAAATTGGTTTGATGTAAAAGATTGCTCTGTAGTCAGTGATGGTTTAAATGTACATGTTAAGTAATTTTATGTATTATTTAACAACCATATATAGCTATTGCCTATTGAAATCTTTTTAATTTCCGAAGGAGACCTGGATGAAAACATAAAGATTAGTGATGGGGAGCCGCAATAAAGAAGAACAAACATTGTGAAATTGTAGGATTATTACTTACAAATAAAATATAGTTCAAAATATGTATGCAATTTTATTATTCACTAAATGCAACAAATTAGGTTAGAGAATTGTTATCAATTCACCATCTTTTTGGTGATAGACAACAATAAATACAGCTAAGTCAGTATCAAGTCTTAAGACTTAATGTAATAAGGCATTTTTAGATAAAACACTCTCTTCATATCAAACTATTTCTCTCTTAACAAATATTAGACATTTTACATTGATGCTCCTCTTTGTCTTTTATTTTGTGATAAATATATTGCTTTAAATTTGGTACTAAAAAAATATTCCTACTGTAATAGTAATTGAATTCTTAATTTCAAACAGCAGCCTACAAATTGACATTTTTGAGTCATAAATCATGCTGATATAATGTATAACACATTTTAGTAGTTCTAATTTTTGCCTTGAGGAAAATTCATGATATATTATCAGTAACAAAATGTCCAAGAGAAAAAGAAATAAAAAATTGTTAAAAAAAAATTTGGAAGTACTATGATAAATGTTAAAATAAATGTGTTATATAAAACTAAAATACTTTAGCAAAATTAACACCATTATGAAATTATGAACAAAAATTTCGAACATACTCTTGACTCACTAAATTGCTTTAT